>JACEII010000409.1:8934-21637 GCA_014332785.1 Antheraea mylitta | reverse complement strand
TATACGGTGTTATTTTCAAAGGGCTGCCATGGCTTCAATTATGCAGAACTATTGCTCATATTGCAAAGAACTCCAGAACTATTGTATAGGAGCTTAGAACTCCTTTCAGAACTCCTCTGTGATGACCTTTGTATGCTGCGGGAATTTGGCACCCCCATATTTCTTATGCTCATATGGGGTCTTTAATGTGCAGAACTATTTCTCTAACTTTCAGGAACTCCAGAACTATTGATTTGAATATCAGAACTCATTTTTGTTTCACAATTCCGATATCTTTGTATGCCAACTTCACAGACACGGTATTATGTCATAATATTTTAATATACATTGACAATGTATAATAACACACAACATAGGATAATTTTTAAAAGTGCTCCAAAGTCACTAAAACCCAACAGAAAATAATGTGCTAAAGATTTCAACGTTTTTCTGTCTTTCTTTCTTTCAAAATGGTTACAAAATGATATCTCACTTCAAAATAATTTGGAAATAAATCGTAACGCGTTTCATACATACATTTATAACGAAGTATTTGAATTCAACGGTTCGGATTGTGAACATTATCAATTTCTGTCTATCAGGTTTTACCGATCCATTACTTAATACAATAGATCAATCAATATTGGATAAATATTTCTAAGGTAACCACTTCGAAACGCTTCGTTGGATTTGAATGGAAATGCTGTAGAAAATCAACTCTTCAGTCGTAGAACAAGCTACATTAAAATATATCGAGAGCATGTAATATTTTAAAATTGCTCTGTTAGTTTTATATACTTCTAATCTCTAATACAAATCTCGTGTTACGGTGTTTGTTGTCGAACTCTTCGGAAACGGCTTGAGCGATATTATTAAATGTTAAATTTCGTTTTTTACCTATTTACATAATTACCTATGAAATTGCCGTTCTGCCGTACTGGCCTTTTCAAATCAAAATAGTTTTTGTTTGGCTAAGAATTCTAATCTCAAATTAATTTTACTTTACAAACATGGAATTCTTTTTCCAAAATTAGTCATTTTTTTATTGATTAGTGTTACATTTTCATTGCATTTCATCTATCAAAACATACCTATAACTCCAAATGGTTACTATCCTAACTCCATTTTTTATTCGGGATTTTAGTATTTTTGTAAGAACAATATACAACTGATTCAACGGTCGTTCGTATTTCAAAGAAAACGAAATAATTGATGTTGAATAACAGATGCCGCTACATCCGCCTCAGCGACATTTCTTCCACATATTCCTAAGTCATTCACTAAACCAACTAGGTATGTGTTTGAGTGTGTTCCTGAATTGTTTGGTTTAATTATTGAACACAGTGAGAGTCACTATAATCGGATTGTAGGTGTTTTATTATTGTTCGAGTTTGGAAATATAACTAGGACCGCTAGGTAACCGATTTCATACACACGAAGTTGCGCGAGTTAGGATGTTTTTATATATAACCTACAATACAAACAGACAGACGTGGCAGAGAACTTTGTTTTATAATATGTAATGGTAATATGTATCACTATATAATATATATCACTATATATTAATATATCATAATAGTCATAGGTTTAAGCCAGCGCATAATATAGTCAAGAAAGTAATAGCAAATACAGTACTAGCAGAGCCACACTTAAGCTATAACCGGTTTTAGCATGAATGTATCGGCTCGCCCGGGATAGTAGTACCACCTGACCCACAAATCATCGACATGAAGTAACATTGCTTGCATTGTTGTGTTTCATTCGGTCAATGAGAACGCCGGAGGCCCATGTCCCTCCTCTCTCCCCATTCCCGCTCCCTCTCTCCACCTTCTCCCCCAAACAGAGGCTGGTAACTTATTTGCGACTCCTTTGGTGTTGCTAATGTTTATGGGCGGCGGTGATCACTTAAAATTAGGTAACCCACCTGTTCGTTTGCCTTATAAAAAAAACTTCAAATATTATTATAGGAATCAAAAACCGGCATTTGTTTATCCTAAATTCGTCTCTATATTATACATATATATGCCTAAATTTGTATTCTGACCGCCCATGTTCACAGCAGTTAAAAAGTTTGGCGTCAACTATAAGTACGTAACCATTCCGACCAGTATAAACGCTTCGCCGGCCGTTATACAATCAATCATAATATTCTAGCTAGTAAAACAAATCACCCCAGCAAATGTGTTCACATTTGTAACCAGCTTTTTGTTGGATATCCGATGTAAAAAACAAAATAATACATGCATTATTTTAATCAGACAACGACAACTTTCTTTTATTGTGTCACTTTAGAGGCAACAATTAACTTAGGATTACGTTGTAAATATTTATGATTCATTTATATCATACAAATAAGTTTACAATACTGAGACCTTTATTTTACATTCATGATTTTTTGATAGAATGCAAAAAAAAAAATCAAATTCAGTGGATGCGTTTTGTAAAAGAAAATAGCATCAATATCCAGATTGTGAATGTTTATCACAGAATTCTGGCAGAACCGACATCAGACTGTCATAAAAGGCTGTGCAGTTTGTTTAAGTTAAATAATTAGTCAATCTTTGTTTTTAGATTGAAGAGTTTGGTATGTTTTTTTTTTATATATCCTAGGAGGCAAATCAACAGGTGGGTCACCTGATGTTAAGGGATCACCACCGTTCATAGACACCAGCAACATCAGAGAGTCGCAAGTGCGCTACCGGCCTGTGTTGGTGGGGATGGCGGAAGGGCTTCCCCAGGGAGGGATGGAAGAAAAAGGAGGAGGCGAGCTTCCGATGCTCTCACTGAACGAACGAAACGCAACAATGCAAGCACTATTACTTCACGTATTCTATAATATCTCATACCATAGGAGGCAAATGAACAGGTGGCTCACCTGATGTTAAGTGATCACTGTCGGCCATAAATACTAGCAACACCGAAGGAGGCACAAGAGCGTTGCCAGCCCATGCTTGGGGGGAGAGGGAAGAAAGGGAGAGAGGAGGAAGGGAGGGGATAGAGGGGGGAGAGGGAAGAAAGGGAGAGAGGAGGAGGGGAGGGGAAAAAGGGGGGATGTGGGCCTCCGGCACTATCACTAACCGAACAACAAGCAACAATACAAGCATTATTATTGTACGTCGGTTTACTGTGAGAGGGTGGTACTACCCCGAGGCGAGCGGACCCATTCATGTTGAAACCAGTAATAGCTTCAGCGTAGCTCTACCGCCTCTCTGGTTTGATCCACATAGTCATTTAACGTGAAGCGAGATTATGATCGAACCCTAAAGTCCTATCCATTCTATAAAAAAAAAAAAAAACAATAAAAGTTTGTAAAATATAGCGGAAGAATAATAAAGAATTCTCGTTGAACTTTCTAGTTATTATTGTGGCCGCAATACGTTACGGATAGGTATCCCGGGAGGTTTTTCCCATTTGTCTTTGTCGCGCGTTGAACCAACCAATTTTGAACGTCGATAATTTCGCTGTCTCAGTTTCGTCCACCGGGGTTTGTTTCGAGTTTTCGTGCTCGTCTATGTGAAGTGGTAACATTTTGGTGACAGCGTAAACTACAGAATGTATTTCTAATTTACACGACGCAGTACACGACTATAGGGTTGTCATCGGATATGAGGTGTGACGTTTCTAAGAGTTACACGCTTAAACATACCCTGCGTATGTATAACAAAGTCCTCTGCCACATCTGTCTCTACTGTTTTCAATAGTACATAAAGTGATTTGTGAGGAAGGATAAGTATATAATTTGTCAAGATTTTTTTTATTATTAGAACGGAATAACGTCCGCCGTGCCTGCTAGTATAAGATATATCTAATTTTCACGTGTAATTGTAAAATATATTCACTTGTCTGGACAGTTAAATGACAAGTCACAGTCATTTTTGGTTTAAGAAATTTCTGGATCAATATCATTATCTATACTATCTATACTATACTAATATTATAAAGCTGAAGAGTTTGTTTGTTTGGTTGAACGCGCTAATCTCAAGAACTACCGGTCCGACTTGAAAGTTTCTTTTCGTGTTAGATAGCTCATTTATCGAGGATGGCTATAGGCTACATATCATCACGTTAAAACCAATAGGAACGGAGCACTAATGTAGAATGTCCCAAAATCGGGCGATTTTTAGAGCATCCGCTGCGTGTCAGTGTCATTATTATATGCGTTGCCATGGTAACATGATAACATTCTATCGGAAATATTATTACGGTTTATTTTGTGTTCCTGTTCAAAAGTTTATTCTACGTTATTTTTAATTCCAATTTTTGATTATACGTAGAACGTTGCTATCGCAAACATTTTAAAAGTCTATTTTGTGCTCCTATTCTAAAACGTTAGTAGTAATAATATTCGTCCATCAATACAGGCGAAGGAATCAATCCATACTGCCAACTCTGAAGTTGTGAATAAAATAATAAGTGTCAAATGTTCTATATAATATTTCGTAAATTTTTATCTTCCTAATTTTAAAGACATCAGAATACATGCTCCGTAGTATTATTGTTCCTTAATTTCACTTATGCATAATAAACAAACCATATTACATAAAACGCCACGAATTTAACACAATATAGAGTCAAATACCACAAGATTATGAATAAAATATAAAATCTCCTACATGACAGACTGAAATCCCGTCAAAAGCTCCTCAAAAAGTTTATTCTACGTTAGTTTTGTTTTTTTGGTTTGCGATATTTTACTTATTATAAGAAGAAAGTGTGTGTATATAATTTAAAAATAAATCCTTTTTGAAGAATACATATATGTGCGGTGCTACAAATATCAACATTTTTTTTTTCATTCTGTCGATATGTCTGTTTGTTTATTTGTTCCGGGTAATCTCCGAAACGGCTGAACCTATTTGAACGGTTTTTTTTCTTAGAAATGACTACACTATTGACCTAGCAAGGTCTTAACAGCTTCAACGGACTACAAGTAATATTTGAACGGGAATTTTACGGTCAAATAACTATGTTGTGATAAAATCTGTGCATTCGTATGTGTAAAATTGACCAAAATTATGTTGTTCACTATAAACATGTGCGTGTGACGCACGCTGTACAGGACTCCAAGAATAAATATAATTGAAAGTCATATATGTACATGTGATTTAAATTATAGAAAGTATTAATAATAATTTAATTATATCGATACTATGGACATGTTATATCTATATAATAAAAGATTTAACACACATTGTTTGATAATGTTTAGCTTAATGTTTTCATTACTTTGTTATATAGTGTAAGTGAGCACTGAGGGTGATATATAGCAGTTTAAAGTTCCAATTATGTGGCTGATGATAAATCCCATTTCATTCGATACACTATTAGTATTCACATATATAATGTACACGTTACCTGTTACAGTAGATGATGTGCGTGTGATACTTACAAATATTTTTGAAAGAGTATTATTGTAATTGGAACTAGATGTGTGATCACAATATTAAATTTGTTCAATATATTAAAAAAAAACGCGTGCAAAGCCGCGGGTAACAGCTAGTATATATATATATATATATATATATATATATAAAGGTTGATATTGAATTTTGGATAAGCTTGTAAATTGACATAACTGCGGTTGTTGTGGATGTATTGTCGCAATTATATGCGTAACCTTTTTTTATTATCGAGGCCGATTTAGTGGCCGCTGTGTTTTGGAATGTGTTGTACATACTGTTAGGTACAATTACGTAAGTTCGCCATGCAACACTAAAAAAATTGTAACATATCATCATCAACATCATTACTCTTATCCCACCTAAGTAGGATTAGCACAACATGTTTTCTTTTTCCACTCTCTCCTATCAAATGTCATCTCAGTATTCACACCTTTTACGCACATATCATTTTCCACACAATCCATCCATATCTTTTTCGGTCTTCCTCTACTCGTATATCCATCCACTATCATACTCAATACTTTTCTAGTCATATGGTTTTCATCTCTTCTCATGACATGCCCATACCATGCTAACCTATTACTTCTCAACTTCTCTGCCACCGGTGCTGTTTTCAAACTTCCTCTGATATACTCATTCTTAATCTTATCCATTCTAGTCACACCACACATCCACCTTAACATTCGCATCTCTGTCACACGTAATTTTCTCTCATCCGTTTCTTTCGTAGCCCAAAAAATATCGTAACATATATACAACATATAATTAAAGAGAACAAAGATAAATATTGAAAGGATATAAATAAAAAAGATGTCACTCGGTCTATACAGGCTTAAAATATAATTGTACGTGTTGCGTTTATATTATTAACTTTGCTATAGAAATCATAGGAATAAATATAATATAAATATAGTAAAGTATAGTAGTATATATTAATATCGTAAATGCGAATAGGAGTTTTCTTCTTAACTCAATGTTTTCAAGCCTTAAGTTCCCAACCGATCATCGTGATACATTTGCACACATATATACATACTAACGGGCTCGGTGGACATTATATCGTCTAGATAATAAAAAATATTGATAAATTTTATACCCAAATCTTTCTCGTGAAACACTGTCTACTGGTGAACATCGCATGGAGATCCATTCAGTAGTTTTTGAATTTATCGCGAACAGACAGATAGACGTGGCAGAGGACTGTTTTATATTATGTAATTTTAGTATTATGTAATGACAATAGGATTAAGACTTGTCAATAGGACAGGTTATCAGATTAATGGGGTTCCTTTAATTTTTTTAAGTACTGTTACCGAAGAATAAGTCAGATTTTTATTAAAGGAACCAAATCCGCAGGCAACAGGTAGTCACAAAAAAATTATAAGCTCGGACAAAACATCGCTTCACTAAAGTGTTGTGCAAACGTTTCTGTAATTTCCGCTCGCTTCGGTTTTTCTTCGCGTTATTTCCTAAACGTCTATACCGAGATTGGAAATAAGTTTATCTTTATGCGGTAGTATGACATCGTTACAAAGTCGTATATAAACTCTAGGTCCGTTATTATATCGGACGAGATATAAAACTCGGGGTCAGTGCCATCATATTTTACGTGCGCCCCTTAAACCTAGGGACAACGCGTAAAAAGGAAATTGCAGGACTTATATATACTTACTTGGGCAATTTACTAGGGTGTTAAATTATATATATGCGCATATTCGATGTAGAAGGGCGCCCAGCCATTTGCCAGAAGCCTAATAACCTACACTTAATTCTAAGCTTTCGAGCAAATTTGAGGTTTTTATTGTGAGCCGATCGTGAATTAAGTTGTATTTCGATTTCTATAATGACATTAGTTTCAAGCAGTTACAATAATTAAAAATACACTTATACTTATACTTAGTGGACGTCTAATGGCTAAAATTCGACCTTAATTCATGATTTTTTAAGTTTTTTTTTTATGAAATTTTTTGTTGAAGTGTACAAGTATTGTAGACTAGCTTCTGCCCACGACGTCCACGTGGAATAATTACTTTGGGCTTATTCTAACACGCAATGGAAGCTTTCAAAATGAAAAGAAAACGATTTTGAAAAAATCTTCATTGTTGCTCCGCTCCTAATGGTCTTAGCGTGATGATATATCATATAACCTTTCGCGATAAATGAGCTATCTAACACTGAAAGAATTTTTCAAATCGAACCAGTAGTTTCTAAAGTTATTATTCGTAAGGATCCTGATGTATGACAAAAGACATACAGAACAGACATATAGAATGTAAAGAAAAATAACTATTTACATTTATTTTATTGATAACAGTAAAGACCGTTAATAGGTATTAAACAAAAGAATAAAATATAGAAAATCAGTTGACAAACGCAAATGATAATAAAGGTACTAAGTTGTTTTGTATTTGCTTATCTATATATTTGTTCCAGCCGTAAACACAAATGGCTGTAAATTCTCCTTGAATAAGTAGGCACGATAGCGACAAATTATGATAGTACAATCCTTGTCAACCTTTTTGGCCGCTCTGAATAGAAACGTAAGTTCACGCATACACACAAAATAGTAAAGAGTTTTAGCATTAATTTATCGTTTTATATAAGTCTAAAATTAGTATTTATTTATCATTAAGTTTTCTCGATCTCTAATATACATATCTATGCCTAAATTTGTGTTTTGCGCATTTGTATTTAGAGCGGTCAAAAAGTTTGTCGTGAGCTGTAAATCTTTTAATCTAAGCAGCTGTTTTTGGACTGAACGATAATAACCATTAGAAACAGTGCTGTATTTTTTCCTCGTGCTCAGATAAAATAGGTACCTATTAAAAAAAATTGTGAGATTTCTCAACTCTAATGTGAAAAGCCGCTCTGAACATCGCATTAGCGCCCGATCCGTAATGCGATACTTTTACTATCGGACTTCATTTATCTTTCTGTATAATTTTTTTTCACAGTATTACTATATGGGCTAAATTGATAATTGGAGCTGCCCCACGATGCGGTACACGTTGTACCGAGAATAATTAGCCGTATACCCGATAGAATTACCCATCGTTAAATTCTCGGGATTCAGTCTATTTTTAAAATACGATATAACCTCCATAGGGTGAGTTTCACATACTTTTACGTAAGGTCAGCTTATGTTTGTATATAGAACTTCTATATAAAATATAATGATTTTCTTTCCAATAACTTCAGTTATTACGTCGTATTATTTAAACTGACGTGGTGTTTATGCTCTTGCCTTCCTTTGGCAAGAAGTCTCTATCTCCCAATAGTATAATCTTATAAGCTGATGTGATGATCAAATGAGTTATTTATTTTTATATATATATATATATTTTTATTTTACAAACATATTTCGTATACTACATTGATCTATGGAATTGTTCCGGCAACGTATGCCAAACACGCTTTGGCAATTCCTAGTGTAATTTGTGTGTTATTGTCATCACTATTTCAAATTTTATCTGATTTAGCAAAATATATCCTAAAATTGTGCCAGACAATATATATAACCTGCAAAAAAAAACTTTTTCTTACGTTTTACACTAACGGACACATGTAAAGAGAAAGAGCGAGATGTAAAGTTTTGCATTACGTGTCACAAACGAAGAGTGAATAGAAAGTATAAAAATTCCGACCGCAAATTGGTATATTGTGATTCATGTCACGGGCCATACAAACACTATCACCTTACATGATTAGTAGATATACACCAGCATTTCATAGACCACGACATGCTTCAGCGCATCACACTGATAAGTATTCCACTCGATGTACGGCGGTCCGACACAAATCCGTCTTTTTAGAAAGTGTTAATCATAAAAGTAATTCATCATTATCAGCCTTCTCAACGTTTCTCAGGATCAGGTTTCCTCGCGATGTTTTCCTTTACTGCCAGTTTGTAGTGTTACCAATTTAAAGCATTATATGTTCGCGAATTCCAAAAAATTCCTTAGTAATATTATAATTATGAATGTAAGTTTGCTTGTCACACTTTCACGCGTTAACTACTCAATGAATCATTATGATATTTTGCATACACACTTATCTTTGGCTAAATTAAAAAATATCATTATTAATTACAGTTTATATGTTATCCTCTTTACGAGTTATATGACTATAATGTTTCATCAAAACTCGTTGGGTAGTTTTTGCGTGAAAGAATAACAAAGATACATACAATATCACAAACTTTCTATTAGCTATTTTAAAAATTAGCTCAGATAGACAACATTCACTCCCATTTTATTCATATGTATATATTTATTAATTATAATATCCATACTAACTTAGGAGTCTTTCTCGAAAATATTATTGTCGATTGTAAAGCATAACTTAAAAAAACATATAATATAAATTAAATATAGAAATATTCCAGGATATTTCAAATTAAAAAAGCTAGTTACAAATGTCTGTTATAGCGTATAATATTTTTCCAGAATATCCTACGTTCATGAGTGATTCGCCGCGAGTTAAGAAGACCTAATACAGGCTTGATCCGCCCTAATACCCAACATAAAAATATGTACAGGCTGTGGTCCAATATTATCTTGATAATACTCTATATATTTATATACGCAGTAACATAGACAGTCGTAATATAATAGTATTTAACTACAATACATTCTCTATTTCTATAGTATGTTTTTTGCAATATTATATTTCTTGAATATTGGTAGTTAATATGTTTCTCTTTTATTCGTGGTAATTATAACAAATTGAAGTTACTCTAATTTATTCACTAAATTTCTTCATTTTAAAAACCATTTTATTGAATATTAGGAAACGCGCGTTATAAATTAACAACTTTACAGAGAGATCCCTTTTTAAAATATATCCTGGAAAATATAAACAATACTTAGACACTAACTTCTTTTATATTTTCAAAACGAAGTATATTTGAAAAATCTTCGTATAATAATTATGAAACAAATTAAGAAAAATCCGCTAAATGGTAATAATAATTACATGGCTCTGTATTACAACAGTGTTTTTCGAAACTTATCACAAAGCACTAAATATTTATTTTTGTGTTCGCAATTTTTCTTAGAAAATCTTTACAAAATAACCTTACCATACTTTTAGTATTCATGTTTTAGTGCGTTTTAACATAAGAGAACTTAATTCTAGAATGTATTGTCTATCAATATTAAATATAATTGATTTACTTCGTAATTTATACATTCATATAAATTTTCGTACACATATGTATATAAATAATTAAAAGTGTCGACATTAAAACACTTACCTATATTACGTCTTCCTTTTGATGTATAATCATACTTCTATTGTTATTTAACACGTTCTTTTCACAAATAATAATAGTTAATTTAAATGGAATTCTTAATTCAAATAACTCATAATGTTTTAGATTTAATAATATATACAATGTTCACATATACTACGAAGTTACTTAACACGTACACAAAGGGAAGAGGTAGTTATAAACTTAGTGTAAAGTTATACACATTCGTATAGCGGGTGTAGTAGGGCGGACAGCGCGCGCCTTTCGTAGCGTCTGGCTATCAACTGGCGCTACGACGCGACTACGGCGTAGCCCGCGGGACTACACTACAGCCCGGGACGCGTTACCAAGACTTTTTAATTTCAAACGTGGGTAAGTTCATTTGCTTATTTAGTTTTATGCTTCATTCTGGCGTACATTTAAAGATTTCAATTTAGTTAATGCTTATACATATATAATGTCTTCTAAAGCTTTTAATGCTTTTTAGCTTTGGATACTCTTTAACTGATTTTATTATTAATGGTTTTTGTACCTGATTTTTTATCAGATCGCACTGGAACATGACTAAGTTTTCTTGTGCTATATATGTATGTATATAATAGGAGCTGTTCCAATTCAATGTTCATAAATAACAGCAAGTTATTAGTTGTCCTCGAATATAATTGTGATTCTTTGCGAAACTAATTATAAATATCTATAGGCAGTAGGACTACAATAAAGATGTTTAAAGTAAGGTTGCTAGCAATAAGTTAATATTATAGGCGATTTTCCACCGACGAAGTTGTTCAGTGTAACATATGGTATATCGTTGGGTTTCTTTTTATTGTCGGAGATATATGATATATATAATATTTATGTACAACGTCTGTGAATCAAAAGACAGAAGGATAAAGAAGTTTAGTGATTTATAGGTTTTTGTGTTTTTCTTCAATAATAAATGAATTTGTTTTGTACTATTTTTTTATATTTATAGAACTCTTAACTACACTAACTCTACAATATTCGAATGAAGAAATTTAATGTCTTATATTTCATTAGTTAATTTTTATTTCTTTAGCTCAAGTTCTAAAACATTAGGTGTAAAATATATAGTGAAAAACACTATCTATATACGACAAAATGGATCTTGGTATATTTTACATCCATAGGTTCCTTCTTTAACTGATCGAAATGGACAATGGCCTTCTAGTCTTTTTTATGAGGTTCATGTTCTCCTAATTTAACCATAATCTGCCACCAGCTTACTCTAGACTAGGGATTCCCAAAGTGATCAATATCGGTTTCCCAAGGTTCGGCATAAACGAAATCTGATACTGAGGTCTAAAGATGTAAAAATCGATCCTAATTAATTAACACAAGTTCTTATTTAAAACTTTTAGGTTACTGTACAAGTTGTGCTACATCTACCAACCTATTACAAGAATGACAAATATTTTGGTAGGAAGTATCATTGTTGTACTTTTCAAAAATTTGACAAGTAAATAAGCCTTCACGAGTTCGTACAAGATAAAAAACTCTGCAAGGTAATAAGCATGGGCAAGTTCGTACAAGGACGAGATTGAGCGTAGAAGTATTTCAGGCTCGTTTTGATTTGCTCTGTTTTTTATTGTCGAATTGACTATACGCTACTGGCCTGATTGGCCTTTAAAGCTTAAGCGCACTAAAAACTTGCTTTGTATTTGATGCATATAGGCGATTTAAAAGTACTTTGGCTAAGAGTGTATCAAGCATCAGTTCACTTTAGAAAAGGGTCTCTTGCCCAAAATAGTTTGGGATTATCTAGCGTAGACACTAGTTCCTATTTTTATTTTTAACATTTTCGCAATAATGGTTGCACGGTGCCTAAGGGAAAGTACAGTACAGTACATAAATGATGAACTGTCAGTGTTAAATAACAACAACAGTTGTTGTTGCCGTGCTGACCTGCTCATGTGCTTCTTCACGCATCGTTAATTTTTAATATATTTAACGCGGACAAAGTCGCAGACGGTTACGAGTGATATTGAAAATATAAAAGACGTTTGTTCATTTGTTTGTTCGCTATTCGCGACTAAATTTTTCACCCGATGTC
>JACEII010000408.1:25381-52033 GCA_014332785.1 Antheraea mylitta | reverse complement strand
ATATATATATACATATGTAAAATAACAAGTATAAAGTCACAAATTGTTTTCCGAACCAATTCTTTTCAGTAATGTTAATGGATATCTTTGGTATAATTTTTTTTTTATGTAACTTGTACAATACATGTATCCTTTAACTGATAAATATTATGCGAGAGTGATAAAGCCTATTATACTTTACTTATTTTTAATGCTATATTATATAATTCATAAGTAGTAAGTTTGAGTAAGATTACTAGTTAAAATAAGTTATGAATTTTACTCGGTTTAGGCTCTGAGAAGATAATGAATGTGAAATCAACCACTACCACTAGATAAAAAAATAACCCTATATATAGCTATATATAACTATCAGAAAGAACTAAGCGAGAAACTCGATCTATTTTTCTGTTCGTTATTAAAATAATGTTATTTAAAAAAAAGTGTAACGTACTAACACAAAATTGTTGTTATTATTAACATAGACGAGGAATACTTTTAATCATTTAAATTAATAGAATCTTGAGATTATTGATCGACGGATTCTTATTGATCGAATTAATAACAACTGAATCCTAAATTTGACTAAAGTCTGAATACAATATGTCGTCGAACTTTATGAGAAAAATTGTAATTGATAATTAATATAGGTATTCTTTCAATAGAAATAGATAATAAAACATGTGATAGAAAAACTCTACATTCAAGTTAACTTTTTAATTGAATCCATAATTAAAAATTTCAATTTCAGTGATAAATCAATACAGAGTATCCGTGTAGTGATAACACAGTGATAGATAACGCATTGTGTGATGTGTGATGAGTGACCGAGCGCGGGAACTCTGCGCTGCCCTACATTGATAAACATAGTAAGCGTGTTGTCGAGTAGAGAAATGTTTACTTAAAACACATTTGTATTAACGTATTTACTTTGATAACCGCTCATATAGATAACAAATGCCAAAACAAATAAATAACATATTGTTCTTGCAAATTTCTTATGACTTATTATTATTGATATAGAATAAATATAAATTAGAAGGTTAAAAGTTATGTAATATAATCAATTTAAATACATTTTCCATTAAAATATAGTAGAAAATATTCAAAAACAATCCACATTCTTCTACGAGATATCAAAACATAAAAATTAATTGAGTTATAATTATTAGTGTGGTATAATCACCTCCGCCTTCGGGTAACATTTGTGACATCCAAATCCTCTAATGGTACAGGGTGATTGCACTGAGCACGAAAGTGTTCATTGATAAACAGGTGGCGCAGACGTGCGCGCATGTATCACTAAATCACAATGCACTGTGGCGCGGCGCGGTTCGTGCAGGGCGGGGGCGGGGGCGGAGGGCCGGCTGATAACGCACTGTGGGCAGCAGCACGGTGGTGCGCGGCTCTGCTCGCTGCGGGTGCGTGCTCGAGGTCGCGAGGAGTCTCTCGACGTCGCGTCGGTCGCTGCGCCAGCGCCGCACCGCTCTAATCTAAATACAGACAACACGGCCCCGACCAAAATCACTCGTATTACTTTCGGTTTCCATACGGCCTAAATTTAGAGGCCGCTCGCTACAGAAATAAAAACGTTTTTTACGTGTTTTCAGACGGGAACAGAGAGCATTTTCGCAGCTGGTGGTGTGCCAGCGACGCGCACGCGCCCCGCGAAACCCGAGATTCGTGCCATATTTGGCAACCGTTCGCGCGCGATCACAAACGCTTTTGGGTATTTAGTTTCGGTCCGTGTGCCAGCGCGCCGGCCGCGATGCGCGCTATTTCAGCCGCTTCCGTTGCGCTATAATCGCCGAGGATGCATTACCAGCGCTTCGAGACTGTAATTCCTTATATGGCATTCCCTCACAGGGATACAATCAATATATGAAACAAAGCCTTACTATACAACTGCAATGATTTCCATTCCACTGTTAGCTACAAGATAAAATTAGATTTATACGTATATTTGTACGAATCGAGCGCAATAAAAAACTTTGAATAAATTCCTCCATTAGATCTATTTCCGTCCGTCCCGATCGGATTGAGAAAACGTTCTAAATAAGAGTGATCTAATAGGTCTGCAGCGAACAGTTCCCGTTACCTGCACGCATCACATTTTCGTGCGTGTGACGCGGACGGTGTGACGAGTCGTTCTGCAGCTCTCCTACCGCGACCGAGTAATCTTGATCATGTTTAACTATTTCACGATAATTATAAATATACCTTTAAATTAATACTACCATAATCTTAATTGTATTAACTTAATTAATCATTTTACATTTTTATTGATGTTTCCAATTATGTTCTCTTAATGAAATTATACTTTTGTGCCGGCTTGTGGAAATCGTTGAATTTTTAATTTTTTTATGTAGAAACGCAAGTTCCGGGCGTCGATGTAACAAGCCATGTACTGAGTTAATACACACTGTCTCGTAAAATGTATACCGCCTCTCTGTTATTTTAGGTACTAATTGAATAAAAGGGAAGATATTTCATATATAAATATATATACATGAGTAAATTTGAAGTTGTCATAATATTCACTCGGTAAAGTTTTAAAACCGAAAGTCAAGTCAGTTTATCATCTTTAAAAACTGAATTAAATAAATGCCTATAAACCACTACTATAATACATACCGAATATTAAAATCAAACAGAATTAGCTATAATTTTTTTTTTACCAAAACAATATTATATATGAATACGTTTGTGATAATTTATGAATAAATAGGAATACCTTATTCACTTTATATTGTCAACATTATTCAAATAGATTGATAAAAGATATACTAAATTGAAATATGTGACAATAATTTACGGATACAAACTGACTACGTAATGATAAAATAATTCTTCTAAAATAATGTGACATTGAGACTTTTCATATTTTGCTATTACTCCAATTTCAAAAGTTCAAATAATGATTTCAATAAAAATTACATAAGTGTCAAATGCTAGATATGAATATAATAAATTCATTAATATGGAATATATAATATACTGAATTTTATTAATTGAGATTTATTTATTAGGATAGGATAGATTTATTACGGATAGCGTAACTCGTACCGCCCTGCTCTATGCCTCGCACAGAGATTCAGGTCAAATATAACCCGAGTGGGCGAACCTATGACCAGTTCCGACTGTTTCTACCATATCGAGACTAATATTAATACGCAAATGCAATTGATAGTCAAATAGATAACTATTACACGTTTGTCATATCGGTTGGGGTAAGTTGTACTTAATCACTAGATAAAGATTGTTATGGCTACATATTATAAACAAAATAAAATGTGAGTTATTAATATGAATGTGCTATAGTTTTTAAATGAATATAGGTATGAAATCGAAAAATGAACCTTGCATAGTCATTAGGTGTTGGTATAAGGTCTATCATAATAACAAAGCAGCCAATTTTAATCCGGATAAAACATGTAAATCCTAAAGAATCTCAAAAGTATTTTCATATGATTGAAGTCTCGGGTCTGTAATACTAAATAATATAATGATAAGCCTGGTTAAAAATGTTACTTATTTTTCATTATGATATGAGTAAAAACTGCTATTATTTTTGAAGCGTCTGTATAATTCTTAAATACGATAAGACATAAATTAAGTCGGTAATATATTTCCCATTTTAAACTTTCAAGAACATACAATAATATTGACTAGTATTACTATCAATTTTATCTGAGAGATTGATTAACAATTTTAACTTTATGAATTTGACGGGTCGTAACTCAAACCAGCCTATGATATTTATTCCAAAACTTATATACACGACATCTCCATATACCAGTGTCACTGATTATCGAATCTAGTTAATACGTAAATATAGAATGATATAATTGAAAATAATATATTTTATTAAAGATATCGTATAACATCCTAATTAGGCCGTAACTACCGGCTGATCCCCGCAAAAAATAGTATTATTTTTTTTAAATCCAAATATCAAGAACGTTGCACCACAATATCCAAATTGAACGTCGAGACAATTACAAAATCGGTGTAATCCTAATACAACAAAACTTTCACTGTAACCGAGTACACCGAGCGTGTAATCAACACCCAGCGACACGCCACAGATAATTTCACTGCTACGTTATTATTATTTTTACGACCAATAGAAATAATATCTATATACAGCTGGTTTTACAGGTACAGTGTCGAATATTGTTACAATACAGTTTAACAGATATTTCTTTCTATTGAAACTGTAGGTAATAATATCGCTTAGATAAATTTTGATGTCGCTCACAGCCTTGTCACATGTAGACATCACTGCTTTTCCGGGATATAAAAATAAAGAATGAATGTACATAAATGACATAAGTACCAAACACAACCAATTCTGTGTTTTTTATTATTATAATTTATGTATTCATGAGTACGCCTTCACATCACATCACAATTACTGACCAAAAGTGAGTCCGAAGCTCAAGTTCCCAGTCCCAGGTGCACGAGTCGTCGAGTCATCAACTTCAGTGACAATATTCGGCACCACGATTCCTCTGTTCCCACATTGTTCTTGTATAAATGAATGCACGAGATAATCATTCGACAGCGGTGACCTAGCATCGGTAGCAATCACATATTAGTTTTATCAGAGTGTTATCTTAGTATCAGTAGCAAACTCATACTATTAGTTTTAGACTCTTTTGAAGTTAAAATAGATTAATTTTGAAGTATTTTTTTTTTAATCCTCTGAGCTGCCTAACTCACGGTATAACGAGGGTCTACTAGTTAAACAAATTGCTAATTACTAAAAATAATTATAATACAACTTAATAATACTAGGTAATTAGTTATATTAAGGGATTAATTATAATTGAAAAATATCTTAATCGAGGTTGTAACAAAAATAAAATGCCCCATTGTATCAGAGCATTATACAACTATCTATAAACAACGCTTCAGGACAGAACTATCATCTATATCTACCAGTGTTCTCATTATTCTATTAGGACTGTTATATTCACTACATTTTACACATACAATAAATATGGATATTTGGTTTGTTCACTCTTTTCTCCTCTTGAAATATTATTATCAGAAGGAACGACAGCATAAAAAAGTTGTATAGATTATGCAATTATCACAATACAGGGGCCTCAAGTCTGACGGTTAAAGTCCCTATATATAACATATATTTAAATGTTACAAAATTAATTGTGTAGATAAAACAATTTCTGAAGCAGACGGAGGCATAGGCAAAAGCTAATCTCAAACAACTGAAGGATTCTGCCTGCGTTGTCATCTAAGATTGTTGACCTGCGATTCTGTTGATTAATCGTTTGCATCTAAAATCGGTTTACTTGTTTTTTGTGGACGGTACATAATTGATGGCACTGTAAGCTAATCCCGATATGGTCTGTTGTCATATTTATAATACATGAACAGATTGGAAAACAACTTTCTTTGTATTTGAACACAATTTGGCGAGATAATATTGTAGTTCTTATAGATAGTACTGATATCATATATACCTGTCCCTTCACCTAAAGTTCAGAATTCGAATCCACATCCGTCATACATCGTACAGACATAGATATTATTAGTGTAATAATACATATGTACATATAATAAAAATGAAGTATCTGTATTCAATATCAAATTAACTAAATTTAATTATTGTATATCATCTTGGGATTTTACATTACTTTAACACAATTTAAAAACGCGTGCAGAACCCCGGATAAAAGTTATTTATAAGATATAAATCAAACATCATTTAAATAGATTACATACGTATTATTGAAATGTTGTTACTACTAATAAATCAACTATAAGTAATTATAATTCGTGTGGTAAACTCTGGTGTATAAATAAATATATTGTGACTTGGTACGCGTTATATTTCAATGAAATATTTAATAACCCTAAAAAGGTGACTCAGCGCCCTCTAGTGAAGAATTATAGAAATAAATAAAATGAATCAAGACAGTCTGTAGGAATTCCACTATTGGCCTCTTCCTAAAGGAAGGAAGGTGGTTACAATCACCACGCGAGCCACAAATTCAAAACAAACTCGGTTCTATACCATACTATAGGGTGAGAACATTTCTTAGTTTTACGTTTTCACACGGTGTTTCCCTTCACTGTTACCAATTTAAGTCAGTAAATGTATGCGAATTTCGCAAAATGAGTAATATTCTACATGTGTCGTCGCAGTTTATCGATCTCAGACATGCATACATCTAATTTTATATATAGATAATTTGAAGTAATTCGATCGAATAACAATGCTAAATTGAAAAGTGATACATGACCAATTACAGCATTCACTTATTGATAAGTCGTGTCAAAATGTCGCCCACACAAGCCTCAGTACTGTAGGCAAACGTGAACAGTGTGGCCGGTCTTCGAACCTACTCCCCCGCGGTCTCAACACTCGCAATACGGTTTGTCGGTGACAAATCATATTAGGCGGGCTAAGTAACTCTCATTGTGTTTAGCAGTCAGTGGCGTACAAAGAAATTATTTACGAAATGTACAATTAACATGTCTTGCGAGGATCGGAATCAGATAATTTTTGGGGGGTTTATCGACTTTTCATAACAAGGGTTAGTACGTTGAAATGCTGTATAGTTGACACCGGAATACTATTTTTTCAAGACTCTAAACTCGTAACCCTTTTCAAGAATAATAGCGGTCCCAGTGGAAGTGGTTCTGCCATGATAACCGCAGCGCTACCTACCAGGTCCAATTGTAAAGCTAAAACATTCTTGAATCCACCTGAATACACACAAAAATTTCATCAAAATCTGTTCAGCCATTTAGTAGTTCAGTGACATACACACGGGCAGAAGAATAAATGTATATATATATATATATATACAGAACATCTATACATATGATAAAAGGCTACCCTGACGAAATCTGTTCATTAAATATTTTAAAGAAAAAATACTCTGACACATTTCCAGGGATTTTAAAATTTTCGTCTTTCTGTCTGTCGGGTGGATGAATGGATATTGAGTTTTAATATACTATACCAGGTTTTCTCGAACTGGGTTCCGCGGAACCTAGAGATACGTAGAATAATCATCAGGGTTCCGCCTAAATTATTTATTATTTGCTTTTAAATAATACTGCGGTTACAAATATTATTTTGAAATAGCGCAAAACATGTGACGAAAAGTACTTATTACTCTTATGTAAATAGGTAGGTAGTTAGCAAGCGTTCAAATGTTCTTATATAAATTTTAGTGTTGGTTTGTAATCATTGGGGTTCCAAAAAATAAAAAGTATTTGGTTGGTGTTCCGTTATTTTTAAAGTTTACAAGCCCTTGCTCTATACGGTCCTGTGATTTTAATAATCACTGTATTTATAATTGAAATTTCACGCGGACGCAGCTAATATAAAAATAAAGGTATTGAGTATAAACTTTCATAGTTATGATATAAAAACGAATTTACTTTATTTAAATTACATTTTGCAAATTATGTAGGCAAAGTGAAGCGACAGAAAGTTTTATAGGGGTCACGTATCCCCCGTGCCCCTACTAAGATACGCACGTGTACTAGTAATGTAGTCAGCGTTTGGCATTAAGGTAGAATTCAGATCAACGCGAATCATATGTAAGCATGCGTAACTTTATGGAGTGTAGATTATAGTAAGGAGAACCATCTCTGTGTATGAAGAAATGTCAATGATGTTAATTATTGCTCAATTATTTCAACAACGTATATACAAGTTAACACTCAAAAATATCTAAACGTATTATTTGAAGTTTACATTAATTCTATCATACTCTATGTTTTCTTACAGCAGTTGTTTTCGCTTATATTTACAAGATTCTTTCGGACTATAATTATAACCTTCGCCACCATTTTTCATCATGTCTTCTGTATGAGATTTTCCATAACTCAACCTTCCATACGTAACTTGAAAGTTTTTCACAAACCATTTGACACGATAAAGTTTAAGCGTTTACTGTATATGTAAATACTTAACTGTTTATATAAATCTAAGTTATTAAATCTACTTAAGTACCTTAAAAGCTACAAGTTGTTTTTCTTTGATGTCATTGTATCATTATCATTACATAGTATAATACAAGGTCCCTTACCGCGTCTGTCTGTTTGTCTGTTCGCGATAAACTCAGAGACTACTAAACGGATTCTCATGCGGTTTTCGCCAGTAGATAAAGTGATGATTATAGAGTTGCCCCACCACGAATGTATAAGAGAGAGATAAACCGTCTCTTTGTCTCTATCGTTATGTACCTCTCCTTCCCGCCTCATATTCAGAAAGGATCGTACATATTTACTATAATAGCAAATTATCATAAAAGTTACACCGCGATCTACATTTCTAATTCTATTAATCGCAAAGTTATTTCAAATTACATTATATGTCTACTCCGCGATGTTGCAGAACACTAATGTCGATTTGATTCCCTTATATGACAATGTTATTTCTTTTCACTTCCTTATATGGAATTAACAAATTATAACATCGCTTCGATAATACTAATTTAAAGTATTCATTTACAATTTAATATGATTAACAAAACTTCTTATTAATGTGTCGTTAACACTGATCTATCTGGTGTTTTTGCGAACTTGTAATCTTGGAGCCACTAGGACTTAAGAATATTGTCATCGACTGAATGGCTTAAGTGCTCGCCTTAGTAGTCCGGTGAAGCTGTAAAGGCCTTGCAAGGCCAATAGCGTGGCAACAATTTGTTTTTTATCTCCAGTGTGGTAGATAACTAAACAGGGTTAGAAAAACGCGAATAAAGCCGTGACCAAGTGCTAGTAGGTAATTTTTTCAATTTTGTTTTTGATTGTTAAGATGAGAGAGGTGACCGCGATTCGATACGAGTCAGTTCTCTTTCTTTTGAAGCGTTGCATGAGCATTATGTAATAAGGTCATAAAGATTTCTCAGCCATAGTTTAAGTGCTACTCAGAGAGTCGTGGCAAATTCAAAGACTGTTAAATGCTTAGAGATTAGTGATCACATGTTTTAAAAAAATATCAAACGATTTGATAGCAGACTATTTCTCGATCAAACCCAAAAGATCGAAGGAACATATACGAAGATTACTACAAAGCATTGTATGCACTAGTCTCTTCGTACTAAATGTAGAGCATTCTTAAAGAAAATATAAAGTGCGTTAATAATACGATTTAATGTCGAAATAAGAAGGTTTGTGTACGTGAACGAGTTAATAAGGTTATCATAATTACGACTAGATATGGTCAAGACGTTTTGCGGTAGTCACTCGCGTGGGATCTCCTTTTGGAAATGCGTGCCATCTTAACTAATGGTCCATGCAACCTACATAACCGCATTACATCAAATCTGCCCTAATAGTGAACTACTTAATACTTCATAAGTAAGTACATTTAATTGCATTGGTACTACCGGTATCAAGTAGTAGCAAGGAAAAAACCATCGTGGCACACTCGACAGATGTGTGATATTTAAGTTAATATTAGAATTTATAATTAATGACAATTAATCAAATCCAATTAAGGATATAATATCTATCTATCTATACTATAATAAAACTGTAACAAGTCGAAATCTGTACATTAAATATTTTTTGAAAATTTTAATCAGTGTAGACTATGTTATCGATATAGAACCCAAAAATAATCTTTTTACAATTTTTGTCTGTCTGTCTGTCTGTCTTTCTGTCTGTCTGTCTGTCTGTCTGTCTGTCCCTATGCACACGCATCACTCTGAAAGTACTGAACCAATCTTGACGAAAATTGACATAGTGATACCTAATATAACGAGATTTCATCAAATGTACTTTTTGTCCCATAAAACTCAAAGGGTTCTGCAGGATAAAGGATCAAAGTCTAGAATCTAAACCCGTATTACTCTGAAATTACTGAACCAATTTTAACGAAACTTAACACAGTGATAACTGATATTACAAGGCTACATCCAGGATACCTTTTGTTCCATAAAACGCAAGGGGTCCTCTAGGATAACGAAAAATAAAAATTTGTAGTTAACGTAACTAGACTTTTTTGCGACACCTTAGTACAAGAGCCGGCAACGTTGGAAGAACAAGAATTTTAGAATACCTGGTTCTTTTATATATCAATATATATTTTTTTGTATCATAGGAGGCAAACGACAGGTGGGTCACGTGATGTTTAGTGACCACCACCGTCTATAGACACTAGCAACACCAGGGGATTTGCAAGTGCGTTTCCAACCTGTATATGGGGGACGGTAAGGGAAGGGAAAGAAGGAAAGGGCAAGAGAGGTGGGCCTCCGGCACTCTCACTGACCGAACGAAGCACTACAATGCAAGCACTGTATGTCTCGTCGGTTTTCTGTGAGAGGGCAGTTTTAGCCCGAATGAGCCGAGCCATTCATGCTGAAACCAGTAATAGCTTCAGCGTGGCTCTACCACCTACAGAAATTATCAATATATCAATAGACCGAATTTAGAACACTTGGTAGCGGGTTAACGTTGTATTTTTAATAGGCATTTTGATTTAATTAATTTTGATTTATGATTAATCAATAATAGGTTTAGGAACATTTTTTTCAGTAACTTTTAAGGGCAATTAAACAGTCACACATTTTTTATAAACAATCATATATATACCCGCTGATATATTTTATAAATAAAAAAAAGAATGTGGTGTCGTGGGACACCAGGTAGGAACGAAGTTCCTTCGGCTAATGTAGAATCGACACTATTTGCAAAAAAAAAATCGTGCTCAATTTTATGTAATCGTAATTCAAATTATCAATTAAAATAACAAAATATGTCTCTTTATTTTTGTTTGACAACATAAAATTACATAGAAATAGAAATAATTACAAAAAAGGAGAAAGGGAAAGGTATTATACACTACTCGCTTGTGTATACGACTGTCGCGCCTGCGCACGTCTCATTTAACTGTTTTATTCCATGCACTTTTCGTTACGGTTTTACTATCACATTTTTTTCAGTTCGGTCGCGCAAAATCCCTATCTCCTCCAAGCCGTTCGTTCCAATAATAAATTTCAAACCAATTATTTTTTTCCATAGCAAAGAACAAATTTCATTTTATTAAACATTATTGACCACCATATACAACGATAAACGTAAACGTATGACTTGGGATTGACGCCATCTTAAATATATGCGTCGTCGACCATCAGGCTATACGAAACCAAAATACCTTGGGCCGGCGAGGTGAAATATCTCGGTGTCACTTTAAATAAACACTTAAATTTCGATTCACACACAGAAAAAGTGCGAAACAAAGCCGTATGGTCTTGGGTCGTTTCTATCATCTGCTATGTTATAAGAGAAAAATGTCCCCCAGACATAAACTCACTTTATATAAAACTTGCATCCGTCCGATTATGACGTAAAGTTGTTCGATCTTTGCACATGCGCAAAATCGTATTCAAAAGGTTCTCCAGAACCAAGCCCTACGTAAAATCGCCGGTGCCCCATGGTACGTCCGGAATAAGGATCTCCACAGGAGCTGGAAATGCCTTCTGTCTGGACGTATATAAAATCACTCACACGTAGTTATTTCGAAAAAGCCGCGAATCATCCTAGCCCGTTAGAGGTATCCCCCGCGAACGATGAACCCGTACACAACGCTGCGCAGTATAGAAGACGACCGCGACACATTTTTACCGACCCTCCTGATTTAATCACGTCAGCGAACGATCAATACCAGCCTGTTTCTTCAAACAGAACGTGTTCTCGCCCACACCCGCATAACCGCAGATCACGCCGTCGTGGTCTGGGAGCAAATTTCGCTTCCGCACACTAAATTAGGCCCTCCTCGGCAACGGCTCAAGCCTAGATCTGTTCCCTCGGCGTGGAGCCCTTGAGTACGCTGCTCCCACAATACAGTGACACAAGAGTTCTACCCCTATTTTTCGTTATCCTATCCTATCCTATATAGTTTAGAGGAAGTTGTTGAGGCACGCATGCTTGGTACACATGCATGTTTCAATAACTTATATACGTATATAAGTTACCGGACTACTAAGGCGAGCGCTTAAGGCACTCAGCCGGTTTTATTTTGGCAACCAGCTCAAGGGTGCATGGCACACGTCGGCTTGGCTGTTGCCTGTTGCATGCAAAATCGCGACCTATCTTAACTAACCTAACTAACTATTCATATATGTATGAGTAGTTGAAACGTATAAGTGTACCAAGCATACACGCCTCAACAACTCCTGCATATATTTATTATCAGAAAATTGAGAGTTTTTCAGTTCGATAAGGGA
This sequence comes from Antheraea mylitta, assembly GCA_014332785.1. Taxonomy (NCBI): domain Eukaryota; kingdom Metazoa; phylum Arthropoda; class Insecta; order Lepidoptera; family Saturniidae; genus Antheraea; species Antheraea mylitta. Next base: position 39,836 of record JACEII010000408.1, on the reverse strand, counting down.
AAAAAGTAAACCCTTACACTTTCATGTGTAAGCGTGTAGGCGTGGACGTGTGTGGGGGTGATCGTGTAGTGTTATAGCAGTGATGTATATTTGTGTGTCCCGGTATCGCGCAAGCATCGCACTCAAGGGATCCCTACCGAGGGATTGAACCTGATGTATAAAACTGGCTTGGTTTGAAGGTGATAGGTACGATGTTGTGAGTGGTACAGAGATTATTTATAAAAATATATTGGAAATATATTTCAAATACGTTTTCAAAACAGTTTATAACTCTTAAACAATAGTTTCAAGCAAGTGACATTTGACGCTTTCGGCGCGATGTTTGACGCTTCGATACGGTGTTTATATATTTTTCTTTAATACAATGGAGTATAAAAAGGTTTAATACAAGTTGAAGATAGTTATGATGAAGTAAGTGGTAGAGATGTTTATTCAGTTTTATGTAGGTTAGTTTTTATTTTAATTGATCCTGGTACATGAAGCTACGTACGGGTACTAGACTTATTTAAAAAAAAAAAAACATGTCATCTGGGTATATGTTTGAGTAAATCCGTGGATAGTTTGGATTCACAATTGGAAATGGTAGTTGTGGCTGCAATCGGGTATCAGTTTTATTTGCGGGGTGGTAGGGCTTTACAGCCTGACTGGGTCACAACCACCATGTACATGGCGAAAAAATCCGTAATAGTAACTCGCTTCTGCGCGTCGCGTTTCGGGATCAGCCTGTGCATATCCAGCTTTCTATAGGCCGGCATGATAGTGGCAACCAACGATGTATAGTGTGTCACTCGGTGGTCGCTATTGTTTTTGGATTATACTGTGGTTACCATCAGGCATAGTGCAGGCATTTTGCCGTGCTAAGATAAAAAAAAAAAAACATTTTTTTTCGCGTGATAACCAATTTGGTGCAAACGAAGCCAGCTAGTATAGAATAAAATAACAAAAAAGAAAAGAGCTTAATTAATAAAGTCAATATTTTTTCCTTATTATTTTAATTACAATAATTATTACGAATAATATATTTATAAATAACATTTTAAAAAGTGCGTATCTAGCGTTAGTATAGCTATTTGTCGGACAGAAATAGTTACGAAATTCACAAAAATAAGCAACGAAGTGTACACACATAAGGGAGTAGAGAACGGTGGCGTAGCTGTGTCATGACGGCATAAGAAAGTGTCATGCCGTCTGCCGTGACGGCATACAGGTTGTTTATACTGCCAAGGTGCATTTCTACACGTTTCAAATCAAAAAACTATGTTTTGTAGTATTTTTTTATTGTAGTACAATGAAATGATGTGATATACATCAATAGATATTGGGAAGTCAAATATCTAAGCACGCCTTTACGGCTCGCTATAACGTATCGGGGACATTGAAAATCGTTGTTTTATAGATTTGAAATATTCACCCTGAAAGAACACATTGTACGTAACAAGTTGCGGTCGCCTTTCTTTTCTGCGATCATCCATTAGTGTATATAGTCATCAGAATTCCCAAATAATCATATCAGCCTGTAAGAAACACACCGCTGAGCTATGAACCTCTTCCCGAAGAAAGTTATGGTCATAATCACAATGCCGGCCCAAGACGTATTGGCAATTTCAAACTCTGAGAAATCCAAATTTTTATGTTTCCCCATACACAGTAGTAGTACAAGAACAATCGTTAGGTTTAAGTTTCCTCAGTATGTTTTCTTTCACCGGCAGCCGATAGTATTGCCAATTTGAAGGTATAATATGTTCGTGAATTCCGATAATTCGTTGGTACATTCCGGGGCTCCAACCTGTGAACATTAGAATGATATTCCACTAGTCAAACCACTAGACTACCACGAATTATAATGTATAAAATACATATAAACAATTAAAATGAAAAACGACGACCCCGCACAGGTCAGAAACCTACCGAAAACAACTTATATTCCGTAAACATACAACCTGTAAACGATAAAATTTCAATGTCAAATTTTATTGCAACAGATCAGTGCATAAATGCACTTTTCGTTTCAAGCCGAAATAATAATGAATAACCGATCACCGAAGATGGTGAGACATCGGCAAGCAAGATGGCGGCCGACTATAAACCATAATCGGTGACACAATGCAATATACAGCCAATAAGTATAGGCTTATTGGGATTATAAGGAAATAACTTGGAGGCCGCTGGGCTCCTTTTCGTTGAACTAAAACGAATTTATATTTATTGGTTCCTGTTTTTGGCCAGAATGTCGAACGATCAGCCTTCTTCGTCGGTCCTTACCGCTTATATGGTATTTATCAACGATTTCGTTGTCGATATATAATATTTGTGGTATAAATAAACGTTTACATCGAAGACAAAAGTGATACAGTCGTGAAGTTATTGTGGGAAATCACGTTTTCTTTTGCAAGTGTGAGTTTGAGGTGTGGTACTCGCCATTTACAAATTGCCTTACACTGTGCATATGATTTTCTGCTTTATTTCTGTTATGACTTAATCGAGATGTAAATTGTGTTCACTCAAGGTCCTCTCCGGCGGAGGAGGTTTGGTTAAACGGTTATTATCGTTTATTTATCGAGGCTCACATACAATTTATCATCCATTGAAATTTCATCTCAATAAATATGTTTATGAGTATTTCACTCTTATTATTTTTAAATTACTAGCTTTCTCCCGTGACTTCATTTGTGTTGTTTTTGTACACATCATTACTGTTTAGCCACTTACACTTACACTTAAAATATATGCATGCATATATATGCAGTATGTATAGAAACATTTGTTTCCTACGTTGTTAATCAAAATCTCTCTCGATTTGATTTTCCAGTTATATTGAGGATGAAAGTATCTTATGTAGTTTCTGTGTCAGTTTTCATTGCGATCATTTCAGATGTTTAGGCGTTAAATTATGATAACTAGACAGATAGGGTTACTTTCGCATCTGTGATACCTATTAGTATAGACACTAGATAACTCTGTACGTATTTCTACAAAATAATTATTTTCATCTCATCATTTTATCTTACGCTTATAATATACAATATGATTGATATTTTGTATAGTTCATCAATTTCCCAATGATATCTAATTCCTTTACACAAAAATTCATCGACATTTATTGGATATAAATATAAAATTATTTTTAAGGTATCTATTTTTATAACCGAACAACTGCAAGATAGCATGTAGTACAGTTCGATCAAGCCTTTATTAATTCCAGACATCTGTGTGACATCTTGTTTAAATGTCAAATTCGATACCATTCTCTTATAAAATAGATATTTAAAACAAATTTCTATTTAAAAAGCTTGCAAGCACAGATAGAACTGCATATTTAAGAATACTCACTCGGGAAGTATGTTAATTTTCTAGCAAAAACTAGACAGATCTTTGTATTACTGTCAAATAAACACAACATTTACCCTAATATTTATTTTTTTAGAAATATATGATAAATCCATTTACTTCATTCTACACTATATTTAGATAACATTAAAAATAGTGTCATGTATATTTTTACAATATTAGTTACATGATGAATCATCGAAAATGTTCAATATTACAATTACTTATCATTTTAAATAGAGAAGTATAAAATCCTATGGAAATTATACTCACATAAGAATCTATTCATAAAAATCTAAACTGAATAGATGAAAAGAAAATATTCACTTAATGTATAATAGCCGCTCGCGACAACGAATTATAAAGTGAAACCTACTATTATTTATTATAGAGTATTATTATACCTCCGCAGATACATTGAAAGGAATGTATATACTCGGTAGTATTTATATACAAAATTCCAGTGTATGTCTGTTCGTAATTTTCCTCTTCTTAAACGAATTAACCGATTTTAATGTGCTTTGTAAATAGGTGGTCATCTGAATGCTTCACACCATTTTTTACAACCTAGTGGTTGTTACTATTATCGAGAACTAGAGTTTCTTTATAAAGCAATTATTTTATTTTTTCAATTTCTCTATAACAACATTATATATTGCTAAATGCTCAACCTCTCAGTAATTCTCATCTTTAAATGTAATAATCCATGATCATATATCTCTATGCCTGTAGAATATCCCGTATACCAGGTGTAGTCATACGATCCATTGCGAATTAATAAATATTATTTTAACAGATTAGTTTCATAGTTTTCATCTAACTAACAGTCGTTCCGTGCTAAAATTTTAACCATATTTTTGAAGTAAAACTTCTATAGGCTTGACTAGGAGGTAAGTGGATGACAACGCAACGGAATCCGTTACGGCAATATGGCGTCACGTTTCTGTACTCTCCGGTTAGATAATAATTAAAGATAACCAAATTTTCTATAATATCATAAATGATTTGATTCATTACTAATCATAGTAATCTGTTTGTACTTTTCTATATTTTATTTAGTTAATAACAAAGAATTGCTAATAATAATAATAATATTGCTATTAAATTCCGAATTAGCAGATAGATGGCACTACAGAGAATGAAGCTTTGATTTAATATATTACTACTTACCTTGAAACCAGACGGCAGCACGGTCGCGCGTCCATATATACCTACATAGTTGGTTCAATCGCGTGTAACGGTTACACGCACTATTTTTTTTTTTAAGTTTTTTTGCTATTCAGGTTTTTTTAGACGAATAATTTTGTACAAAAATCGTGAAATACGACGAGTAGAGATAAATGACGATGTGATCTAAGAGTTTATCCAATTTTTTTTAATGAGAGTATTTCTGTTTTTTATTTAATTGACACTTCAATATTTTCAGGAGCTGGCTGGCAGGACACACGAATTATGTCTTACATAATTGCTACTGCTATACACCAAGTGTAAGATCAGGCTATAAAAACACGTTTAGATACATAGTGCTGGGGGTTAGCAGATCATATAACCTAATGGAGTCGTATAGGAATCTCTAAACGACTGGACCACAACTACCACATAGATGGTGATAAACTAGTCACAGTGACTCTCTCTCTTTGTTAATGTTTGTATCAAGCAGTTGGAATGCTTGCAGACTGGTGTTACAGCGGCCACAGACTGTCGTGAATTGGATTGTATTTATCACCAGGTATAGTGTAAACACTTTATCAAATAAAAAACTGTATTGATTATATCTATAGTGTAACAAGAATGTAGATTCGTTACCAAATTTTCTCATATCTTCTTACCCTTATCCCATCTAAGTAGGGTCAACACAATATGTTTTCCTCTTCCACTTTCTACTATCAGGTGTCATTACTCAGTACTCACACCTTTTATGCACATATCATTTTTCACACAATCCATCCATATGTTTTCGGGTCTTCCTCTACTCCTGTATCCGTCCACCTTCATACTTAAGTCTTCTCTAGTTACATTACTTTTTTCTCTCGTCATGACATGCCCGTACCTTGCTAACCTATTACTCCTTAGTCACTAGTGCTTCTTTTAAACTTACTGAGATTTACCCATTCTAATTGTTATTTATTTTGGTTACACCGCACCTCCAGCTTAACATTCGCATCTCTATATGCTTTACTTTGCCATCTCTATTAGCCCAGTATTCGATGATATAAGATTATTATAGATTTATACACCTTCCTCTTGAGTTTCAACTGAATTCTCGAGTATCATATTAGAAAAATTGACCGACGGCCATTGTATAAGATTGTCGTAGAGTTATGTTTAATAATGTAATAGAAGCTGCCCTTCATATTGTATATATTTTCTATGGAAATGTAGGTAAATCAGTAATATTGTACATTATTACATCTCGATATAGATAGTCGCGGGTGTGTATAATGATTATTATGATAATGTTTGTCGGTGTGTGGGCCGGCGCTGTACATACCGCGCGCCCACCGCCGCATCCACAACACACAAACTAACAATATATAACACATTACCAATCGACAGATCGACATCGACAACCTACAATTAATTTATGAAGTGTTAATAAACTTATATTAGATTTATCTCAGGCAACAAATTAATTGCAACCATATTTGGTAAAGATAATTTAATATACAATAATAGAATACTAAGATATATTTGTTTTTAAATGACAATAGATTACACATGTTTCTATTTTGCACAAATACTTCTTTCTTGAGAGAAGACTCGAATTTATCAATCACGATTCGTTTTCAGTCTAAAATTTAGCAATATTTAGGGCATTGTTGTACCCAGTTGTTGACGAGACTACAAATACAATTCATAAATTCACAGTATTACAATCTATACGTAGATAGCAATAAAATATTTCCAAGTTTTATACTCAATAATAGAAACAATAGTTTTTATAAAATTGTGTTTGTTTTTACGATAAATTCCTAAAGCACATTACCAATTTGTCGGTCCATTGATTCGAATACCAAGCAAAGCTGACTTCATTATAAGAGGTTATTACAAAGCGGTTAATTATATAAACGATTGTGATGTTTGTAAATAAGCTCACTCCGTATATTTGTTAAAATTATATAGGTATCCCTCGATCTTGTTCTAAGGCGAGATCGTTCGGTTTCACGCTGTAACTACTCAATCGATTATTATGAAACTTTTGCCCACACAGTGTCAGAAAAGAACATGGATTTCGTCCAGAAAAACGTACTATTCTTAAGATCGAATATAGATTAAAACGTGTAATGATGCGAGAATAAATATGTAGTTCGATTTAATATTGCTGCTAGGTTCGAGTAGTAGCGTTTTAAAGTACATTAGTACATTTAGGACATCATTTCAATACCGGATTTTTGATTAATTATTTATGACTATTTATATAGATACTAGCGTGCCAGACGGGAATTGTCTTGCCTTGATAATTAAAGAAACCTAAAAGTCACCCGCAGCGCTACCTACCTTGTCTAATTGTCAATCTAAACCATTTTTGAATCCACTTGAACACTCATGAAAAATCCATCAAAATCAGTCCTGCTATTTGGGTGAAGCTTAGTCATACACGCATGGACGAAATAATTATATATATTTACTAGCTGTTACCCGCGGCATCGCACGCGTTTTTTTTTTAATATATTAAATAAATTTAAAATTGTGATTACACATCTAGTGTAAATTATAATACTATTTCAAAAATATTTGTATCACACGCACATCATCTACTGTAACAGGTAACGTGTACATTATGTATGTGAATACTAATAGTGTATCGAATGGGATAGGATTATGATCAGCCACATAACTGGAATTTTAAACTATATATCACCCTCAGTGCTCACACTATATAAGAAAATAATGAAAACATGAAGCTACACATTATCGAACAATATTAAATAAAACAGCTAATTAGTTACTTATTTGCCCGTAGAATTCCCGTTCAAATATTACTTGTAGTCCGGTGAAGCTGTTAAGCGTAGTCATTTCTAAGAAGAAAAAAAACATTCAAATAGGTCCAGTCGTTTCGGAGATAACCCGGAACAAATAAAAAAAGCAGACATATCGACAGAGTTAAAAAAAAATTTCATGTTTGTAGCATCACAGATTTTATTCACCAAAAATAATTTATTTTAATATAAATTACACTCATTTTACTTTTATAATACGTAATATATCAAAAATAAAAAATTGGCAACAAAACTAATGTAGAATAGAGTTTTTTAAGAGTGTTTGGCGGGATTTCAGTCTGTCATGTAGTGGATTTTGTATTTTTTTCATAATATTGTGTTACATGATTCTATATCGTGTAGAAATTGGTTGCGTATTATATAATATCGTTCGTTTATTTTGCATAAGTGAAATGAATGAAAAATAAAACCATGAAGCATTAATTCTATGGTCTTGAAGATAAAGAAGATAAAAAATTACGTTATATTATGTAGAGGATTCGACGCTTATACCTTTACATTAACTTGGACATAGAAGAAAACTAACTATATTGACAACTTCAGAATTGGCTGTATGGATTAATTCCTTCGGCTGTATTATTGGACGAATATTATTACTACTAAACTTTCTGAATAACAACACAAAATAAACTTAAGAAATGTTTGCGATATAAACGTAACACGTATAATTAAAAATCGAAAACAAATCTAACGTAGAATAAACTTTTTGAATAGGAATACAAAATAAACCATGAAAATATTTTTAATAGAATGTTATCGCGTTACCATGGCAACGCGTATAATACTGACATTAACACGCAGCGGAAGCTTCAAAAGTAACCCGATTATGAGACATTCTTCATTAGTGCTCAGCTCCTTTTGGTTTTAACGTGATGATATGTAGCCTATAGCCATCCTCGATAAGTGAGCTATCTAACATTAAAAACGACTTTTAAATCGGATCTGTAGTTCTTGAGATCATAGCGTTCAACCAAACAAACAAACAAACTCTTCAGTTTTATATATTAGTATAGATTATAATTAGAGATGACAAACGCCAACGGATATCTACAGATTTCCCGCCAATATTTGATAGTAATAATTATGTCATTACGTACCTTTTTTATTGCGAAGAATGACTGATTGTTTTTTTTTAATTATAGGAGGTAAACGAACAGGGGGATCACCTGATTTTAAGTGATCACCGCTGTCTATAGACACTAGCAAAATCAGAGGAGTCGCGTTGCCAGCCTGTGTTCGAGGGAAGTACCATGTATAAACTCGAGGGGGTATGTGATGCGGAGGAGAGAGGAAGAAAGGGAGAGGAGGATGGGCCTCCAACGCTCTCAATGACCAAACAAAACGAATGTTATCGTAGCATGACTGCGTATAAAATAAAACAATCCAATTAATATGTAAATAACTTAATAGCTTCCTGACAAGGCATTCGAATAACTTATAAACTAACCATAACTACGTTGATTGCATCTCAAGGATCATAAATCATTCAATCTTAGCCTAACCCAACACAGGTCTTCGTTTTGCGTTACGTCGTAGGCAAATATTGATAATTACATTTAAAGTGCTATTGCTTGCCTGTTTTACATTAATATTTACACATACGTAGGTCGACTTCAATAAGTTTAGTCACACAACACAATCACAATCAATTTTCGTCGAATTCAGAACAAGACAAGCTGTTATGTAAGTCTAAATTGTCTTCAGTTCTAAAAACCATCCTTAGTTGTTGCAAGGATATGAAAACAAACTTGATCTTGTTCGTTATTATATTACGTATACTGACTCAGTAAAATTATGTTTAAATTGTCTAATTGTTAAAGCAATTTAGATCTGGTTATCGGGGTTGGCTTTGTGAGATTTTCCGGGGTGTCAGGAGAGACGTCACTAATTATCAAAAAGTAGGTAATTAAAAAAATATAAGCACATATTATTGGCATAGACACCGCTCTATTTTAATTGGCCTTTAAGTCGAAACTATATAAAGCCGTGGTTGTCAAACTGCGGCCCGCGGACCGCATGCGGCCCTCGGTTGTTTTTCGTGCGGCCCGCGACAAAGTAAATTATTTCAAGACAACTTTACCCAGATGCCCTAGATAGAAATCAAAAACCGACTTAAGGGACTACCTCAGTTCCACTAGCGCCGCCAATTGAAAAATAAATATGTTTCAATAAATAAAGAGAAAATTCTAACGGTGCTAGTGGGACCGAGGTAGCTTCTTAACGCTACTCGCGCGTGATCGTGTCGTGACTTGTTCCCGCGCTCCTCGCTCCGCGCCCGTGACGAGCCGCGATGCGAGTCATTTCATTTGTTTTTACGAACAAGAATAAACGTTTCTTGCTTCATAGATTGCGCGTGCGGTATTTTATGTATTATGGCGGGAGTATCATCTAAATGTGCTACTAAAAGGAAGATAACTGATGAAAATAGAAGTTTTCAATAAAATTGGGAGGAAGAATTTTGTTTTATAAGTGGATATAAGAAGGGTACTGCTATTTGTTTAATATGCTGGGAAACTGACGTCGGAATTAAGCGATACAATTTATTTCGCCACCACACAAGTAAGCATAGTTCATTTACCGAAGCCTACCCGTTAGAATCGATATAAAGAAAGAATAACTTAAGTCATTTGAAATCGTCAATTCATCATCAACAAAATATAATGACGACAGCAGTCGGGCAAAATGAGGCTATTACAAAAGCATCGTACCAAGTATGTAACATCCTAGCAAAACGCATGAAGCCCTTTACTGATGCCGAATTGATGAAAGAGTGTATGATAACTGTTTCTCAAACGTTATTTGAAAATTTTTCAAATAGTAAACAAATAATGACAGAAGTAAAAAAGCTTACACTTTCTGAATCTACCTGTCGCCGCCGTGTTGAAGATATTTCGAAAAATTTGTTTGAGGCAGTGATTAACAAATTGAAAAACTGCAAATACTTCAGTCTTGCTTGCGATTCTAGTACGGATATAACTTCTATGGCTCAGTGCTCATTATTTGTTCGGTACTGCATAGTGGACGGAATCATAGAAGAAGACTTCTTAGCTGTAATTACCATGAAGGATCGTACGAGAGGTTGTGATTTTATGGAAGTTCTAAAAGAATTTATGGAAAAACACGGAATACCTGTAAATAGATTGATATCAGTATGTACTGATGGTTGTCCGTCAATGGTGGGTGCAAATAATGGTTTGATCGCTTTAATGAAGAAAGAATGGAATTTACCTAATTTGTTGCCCATTCATTGCTTGCTGCATCAAGAAACTTTGGCAAGCAAAATTTCTAATAACCTGTTAAAAGACGTGATGAATACGATTGTAAACATTATAAATTTTATTCGCGCGCGCGAACTTTATCATCGAAAATTCAAAGACCTAGTTGAAGAATTACATGCTAATTATGGCGATGTCATTTTACATACAGCTGTCAGATGGTTAAGCAAAGGAAAAGTATTGGAACGATTCTTTCATTTAAAACACGAAATTATACTTTTTTTGCAACAAAGTGGCAAAGAATTCCCCCAACTACAACAAAATGACTGGTGGACACTTGCGGCTTTTTTAACCGACATGACTATGAAATTCAATAGTCTGAATTTAGAGATGCAAGGACCTAACAAAATAATTGGGCAAATGACAAATAAAGTGTTTGCATTTCAGGACAAACTGCAATTATACATAAATGAACTCGAAGCAGGAGATTTTTCAAATTTTCCAATTGTTTCTGCTCTGCAATGCGAAGTTTCTATTCCCGACAGTATCCATAAAGATTTAATATCTTATTTGAAAGAATATTTGAGAGAAATGCAAAATAGATTTGACGATGTGCGAAAAATTAAGAACTGCTTTATACTCGTGGAAAACCCTTGGCATGTTGATAACGAAGATATGAAATTATTTTGCCGGTTTGGGTTTTCTAAAACACAGATAATGAATGAAATCATTGAATTAAAACACGACACACAGCTAAAAGCCAGTTTCATTGAGCACCGTGAAAAGCAGGAGTACATAGAATTTTGGAGAAATGCCCCTAGCAAGTACAAATCTTTACAAGACTGCGCACAATTTGTTTTAACCATATTCTCTTCAACATATCTTTGTGAAGCTTCATTTTCTAAAATGACCTTCTTAAAAAATAAATACCGGAATCGCCTTTCCACCCATTTAGAAGACACAATGAGGATTGCATGTAGTCCAAAGGATGCCGATATACAAGAAATAATTAAAAAAGTTCAACACCACAATTCCTAATTATAAAACAGGTATTTTTATTACGGCGTTAACTTCTTAAATATTTTCTTACCTAATTACCTATGTTTATAAACTATATTTTTTCAATAAACGTTCTAATGAACATTATCTATGATTACTTGTTTCGATATCAACTCCCAAACGAACGACTTCGCGGGCACAGCTAGTTCAAAGTAAATAATCGATGAGCTAAAAACGAGTATACATATAATGTCGATATTGAAGCGTTCACATACTCTGCGGCCCGGCACTGGCACTCGCACTGTCATGTGTGGCCCTTGGGCACTAAAGTGTGACGACCGCTGATATAAAGCAATGATCGACGAAGCCGAAAAAGAATAAGGACTACAAAATATTTCGTACGACTCCTGGAGCAAAATCAAAAATACTTTATTCAATATAAGGTCTCAGAGGGTGCTAATGAGACCACTAATTCGGACAAACAACCTAATCATCGAGAAGAACCGAAAAGAAATTGGATCTAATATATCTTTTTATCATACATATTTTTACAAACATAGACGGATACATTCATTTAAACTGTTTTTACTGTTAAAGCTGACTATGTTGTTCATTCCTGAATAAAGAAGTGTTACAATGAACAACGTGTAATATATTTACTATTCTTTGTTGGATTCGAATTCTATAATAAACTGTAGCTTTCCGTCTACGTCTGATTAAGCATTACATTAAAAATGAAAATGTCTCATGAGCACATTTGTTTCAGCAGCTATATTTGAGAGCCAGTTCTATTCCTGAGCTTGACATCTCATTAAATATAAGTGCGCCAACACTTGACGCAATTTACTCCATCATTCTTGATACTTAAGTGATTTTGTGTGTTATATTTTAAAGGCTAAACCTTATAATGAGGGTAAGGAAAGAAATTATTTTTATAATTGTATTGGGTAATACGACAACGAAGGCAAATACGCATCAATTAATTCTTTATTAATTGATGCGTACCTATATGCTTAAAAGTTTCCGCGTAAACGGATTCCGATGAAATTGTAAAGTAATAGTAAACAACATGTAAGAAAAGATTTTATTTAAATTGGCCAAAACCTAAGTGTCAAGTAAGTTGGAGAAAATTCTGCCATCTGAGTAGTATCTCGCTTTACGCTGCATACACTTTTCGTCTCATGAAAATAGTCTAAAGTATTGACATTTATAAAGATACAAATCCGAACGAAGTCGCAAGCTAATACCAGTTCTGTATAATTACAATAAAAACAATTGTTTAACAAGTCCCTACCACGTAATTACTAAGTATATAAAACTGGGGCAAATTGAACCTATTATTAGACTGACGTGATTTTAAGATATCATATTTACAAAATAATTAAAACGAAGCTAGATACTTCTATATTTTTTTATTTTGTATTGAGCAAAAGGTTTGTTTTTTGAACAGGTGATCATTTTCATTTTAACAGTCACAAAAATCTTATCGGAGGACGGTTACGCCAAAGCTTAGTTAATATTGCAATGATTTTTATTATATGTGTTATAATAGTTTGTTATAAAATGTAATTGGTGTGGAACTGTTTTTATGTTTTTTTTTTTACTTTGTAAAGCCCATTACATTACATCATAATATTTAATGATGACATATAATATAACTACCCGTTGGAGTGTTTGGCGGGATCACATGGATTTCATAAATTTCTCCTCAATAGATATAAAGTTTAGGTTTATAGATATAAAATGGGGGAAATAAAAGGAGTATATTGTGAACACAGACGGGATTAAAGGAATTGAAAATAAAACACACGGAAATAAATGGCCTGTTAAATACAGAGGATAAGTAATTATTGATTTATGAAACTTAAAATGTTTTATTGGCTTATTTGTTACTGTTTAATTTCAATGAATAAAGCTTGCGACATATATTTGTTGACATATAATATTTATATATACAACTGGTTGTTTATTGTAATCGTTGATCTGCAACAATATAAAAATAATAATAATGAAGACTTACGATTGCATTAAACTTCTATGGTTTTTCCGTTTTCCATTCATTACCCAGGTAACGCTCGTAAAATTTTATTTTCGACCATTGTTCACTAATTCACATAAAAGACTTATATTCAGTACACTAATATACTCGTATTGAATAATGTTTAATTTCAACTTTTTTAAATAAAATTCCCGCAAAAATGTCGCGATTTACAAGATGTCCGCGGCGCATGCGCTCGTCGGCTCTGCCACGCTGGGCTAGCGAAGGCACATGTACTCCAAGTGGCGAGTATCTCGCGTTGTCGCTTCTGGGTCACCGCCCACAGCTTGCAGTGAGATCATAAAGCTGTTACGAATATTATTTACACTTCCAACTTCGAGTACAGCCTTCACTTATACGCTCTATATTCAACTAGGAAATGCTTGTGACTCCGTCCGTGTTACATGACAATATAGGACTTAATTATTTGCAACATACGCATTAACTAAATTTAATTCCTCCGTGTTGAGTGGTATGGGAAGTAGAGTTTTGTATGTAAATATTGAGAGTAACATAATATTTCACTAGTTATTGAGAATTGTTAAGATAGTTGGTTACTTATGAACGAGTCTCTAGTGTAGATAATTTAAATTTTGATAAAATTCCAACCTCTAACATTATAATCACTACATATTATAAAATAAATTTCTATGTCGCGTCTGACTGTCTGTTCGAGATAAATGCAAAAACTACTGAGTGGATTTTCATGCGTTTTTCACCAGTAAACAGACTGATACATGAAGAAGGTTTAGGTACATCATTTTTCAAGGTTTATTTTTATTATCAGGGCGGGATAACGACCGCCGAGTCTAAAATAAAAACAGATTACGTAATTATTCTTATCAAACTTTAAGAAAAATCGAAGCAGCGACGCT
>JACEII010000408.1:1586-19977 GCA_014332785.1 Antheraea mylitta | reverse complement strand
AACTAACTGATATCGCGAGGTTTAGGATAATCGATTATAGCTTGTACATTTGTTTCTAACGGTTTTATGCCAGTTGTGGTAACTTTGTATCCTAAGAATTCGATAGTAGTGGCTATAAATGTACATTTTTCTAAATTAATAGTAATGCCAAATTCATTCAATCGTTGAAATACAAGTTCTAAGTGTTCAAAATGCTGAGTAGTATTGACTGAACTTATCAATATTTCATCAGCATAACAGTATAAAAAGTCTAAACCGGATAAGTACTGTATTTGACATGAAACGCTGAAAGGTTTGTGCTGCGTTCCTTAGTCCGAAGGTCATACATTCAAATTCATATAGACCGAATGGCGTAGTGATGGCTGTCTTACAGATATCATGTGGATTAATTAATATATTATGATATGCTTTTTTAATATCTATTTTTGAGAATATTGTTTTTCCGGCTAAGAGGTATGTGAAATCTTGTACTCGAGGTATGGGATACCTATCAGGCCTAGTTACTGAGTTTAAGGCTCTGTAGTCGCCACAAGGACGAACTTGACCGTCTTTTTTTGGCACTAAATGTAGAGGACTTGCCCAATTCGATTTGGATGGTCTACAAATACCTACATCTAACATATTTTTGAATTCCTCTTTAGCAATCCTATACCGTTCAGGAGCTGAAGGTCTGGGTTTACAAAAGATAGGAGGACCCGTAGTGTCAACATAATGTTAAACGGGGTATTTCGGTGTCTCTTTGAAAGCAATAGGTTTAAGAATATCTGGATATTTCGTTAAAATATTATATACAGAGTGATCTTTACGTAACGCAGAAATTGTGGATTCACAATGATGTATGATCGTTCCGTGCACTGCCAGGTTAGTTAATTTATCAACTAAACGTCGACCACTAATATCTAAAATTAGTTGAAAATGGTTTACAAAATCTACACCTAGTATTGGTTGTCTGACATCACATACAATAAAAGTCCATTGAAAATTACGTCTAAGTTTTAAATTTAAATTTAGCGTCTTTGTGCCGTATGTTTTAATTATTGAACCATTAGCGGCAAAAAGTTTAAAATCTAAATTTATACATAGCTCTTTTTTATTTTTTATTAGAAATTTAGGTAAGACAGATATGCAAGCACCTGAGTCGACTAAAAATTTTATATTGAACTTCGTATCCTTTATTATTAAGCGGTAATCATTACCTGTGCAACTTCCCGCTACCGGTTGCAGTTCTGTTAGTTTTCCAACGTGTGAGATTGGTCTCTGGTCTTCCACGCTACACGGTTTGACGCATTTTTGTGCTCTGCTCCGATACTTCCAATGGTACGCACATAACCAATCGGCATCTTGAGGTGTTCTGCGTGACCTTAAACGCGAACGGTGATTTCTAAAGCCTTACTGTCTATTTATTTGTGGTCTATTTCTCCCTATTTTTTCTAATCGTAAGTTGATTTTGGCTATTTCTGTCATAATTGCTGCTATCTCCAAGGATGTTGTTGTACCTCTGCTGTTTCGGCTTACTTCGCAGATGTCTGTCCTCTGATGGGTATCTAGCACTTTGTCTGCTATTGTGGCTAGCTCTTCTAGGTCCTGCGTGGAGATGATGTTGATCGTCCATTTTTGTTTCTGTCGGAGCTGAGTGTGCTCGTGCCACGATCGAAGCGTGTGCGCTGTTTTGCACATTCATTGCGTACCGCGAGATGGCGAGTATGCGACTGACTTGCGGGGTGCGGTCATGTGCGACGGCTAAACGTGCGGTGGCTAAACGTGCGGGGCCACCAATGTTGGGTCCCTACCGGGATATTGAATGATATGCACGAGAGTTGAGAGCCAACTGGCCTTTATTGCGTATATAAGTCTCTTATATTAATACATTTACAATGTGTGCGTATTCCCACATCTGTATATGTTGTGTAAAAATCGAGTAGTAGTGGGAGTAGTGCATATTTTAATTAATTTAATGTACTTCTAATGCATTTTACATAAAATAAACAGCTTTCTGCACTTCTCCGCCATATAAACTTTAACTATGCCAAATTTCAAGTTCAACCTTTGACGGGAAATAGGTTAAAAATGGGTACATTTTTTTTGCTTCACGTATTAATATATATATATATAATTTTCTTTTATTACATATATATATGATTAATATCATTATGTAATGATTGCTGGTCTAATGATTATACTTCATTTATTAACTCAGGTACTAACGGAAAGTATTGGAACTGCTACTAATTCGGGTATATCGTGTGCTGGACATTTATATTCAGCATTCGAAGTAGACAGCGCTGGAGACATTTCGATTTCATTGACAGTTTTTTTTCCTATACAAAGTAAATTTCCAGACTTCGTCCTTGAAACTCTAATAGAGACCTCAACTGGAGGAAAGGATATCATTATATACTACAGGCATAATAACGGCCTTGACACATAACGCAAAAGTAGACTTACTGACATTATTGTCCGCCACTTATTCACATATATTGTAAACAAGTAAGTGTATATTCTTATACACTGGGGCTTTATTGTATTAAAAGCCCTTTTACTTGAAAAATGTTTTACTAAGGTGCGCACTGAGTAACGGTTCGGTGACAAGTGAAGTATGACATGCAATTTTTACTGTGCACTATTAAATTAAGCGCCTTGCGGAAATGTATGGCAAACTCCAGCGCTTAAGGAATTGCGCTGGAACAGTAAGTAATAATATTTGTGTACTGAATTATTTTGTTTACACCAGTAAGTTCCCAAAATATATCAGCACCCAATAATAAATCAACTTCAGCGAGTTTATAAATCTGTGGATCTGCGAGTTGAATATGATTGGGAATGCATAAATCTTGGATTCGCACAGTAGCATAAGGTAGGTTATTCGTAATTTTAGGTAGAATAAAGCATTTTAGAGCTATATTTAAATTAGGTCAGTACCTGTACCAGACGGAACGTCAGGGAGCCCCATCTTCTATTAAGCAATTCGGGCAGGACCGGTCGGACGGCGTCGATAGTACGATCGATCGATCTACCGTACTGCGCGTCCTCCAGGTACTGCCACCTCTCCAATTGTACCCCTCTCTCAACCTTTCTTTTCTCCTCCAATTCCCCGCGACCTAGAGGCTCCCCCATCCCCCCAAGGAAGGGAGCCGGCCAGCACCATAGCGGCCGTAGAGAACACCGTCCGGAAACCCTGTATAACCCTCAACGCCACAATACGCTGCGCGGCTCGCAACGCACGGATATTGGTGGCATTGAGGGCGTCCACCCATAACGGTGCCCCGTAGGCGGCCATGGACCGCACTACTCCCATGTAAAGGCGGCTTTTAAGGATTTTTAACAAAATGAGAGAGAGAGATCGGACATAGGAGAAGTTCCAGTAGCCATTGAGAATTTTAATAAGAGCGGTGATGATAATTTACTTAACTAAATTTAATTTATCTATATTTAGATACGAGCGGTTGATGACAAGCGGTGATTAAAACTTATTCTAACGGTACGGGATATAATTTTACAACTGGACGCTTAATAAGACCAGCTTTCGTTTTCACTAGGACAACACGTATTATTTTATCTACACCTTCATAAACTTTCTTTATTATGCCTAATAACCAGCGGAGAGGAGGAATATCGTCTTGGTGAATGAGAACTATAGTACTAACTTTCACGGAATTATCCGTTGTATACTATTTTTGTCTCACTTGTAATGTGTGTAAATATTCTAACCTCCATTATTTCCAATAAGAATGTACTAAATCGTCTAACAACATTTTGTGATGAGTCAAACTTTCTTGTTTGGTAGACAATTCTGATGCGGGTAAAAACTGTAATGAAGTTGACATCAAAAAATGTGCAGGTGTGAGAATTCCAGGATTCGGAGCTGAAGATAAAAGACTCAGAGGTCTTGAGTTCATAAGACATTCTATTTGATTTAACACGGTTAGCATTTATTCATAGGTAAGAATTTGTACACCTATAACTATTTAAATGCGTTTTAACATTTTTCATATTATACTCCCATAATCCTCCAAAATGTGGAGCACGAAGTGGAATCAACTTCCATATAATTTTATATTTACCATTTTATATTGTAGCGTATTGGCCATAGAAAATTATCTATGGCCCTTTTTAAAAAAACAACGACATATTCGTTGACACATAGATACAAAAATTTTCCTTGACAAAAGTAGACATTACAGTTTCGGTTGCAAAGTCAGTGTTTGATTTTATCATAATTTCACATCGAACGCGCCCCAAAATTGGTGACCTCCGACGCATGTGATTGACGCTCAAATATTATCGAGCAATCACAATATTCGCAACCGAACGGCGAGGCCCTATACAACGGTGACTTCTACAATGCACCGACGAATTTCACGACGGCCAACTACGCAGAGGAATGGACCCCTGCATGACCCGTGACTTCTCCGCGTCAAATACAACGGTGAGATCTTTCCTTTACTGAACGTGCAGTAGAAATAACTCACACCCACTCAACAAAAGAAACGAACGAGGACTGTATCTCAGCTTGCCAAATATCTCCTGAACCATCAACCGTCTACAACATGGACTCGCCAGCAATGCAATTGGCTTCGCTTAAAGAGATGGTGCAGCAACTTACCCATGATATAGCATCACTAAAATGCCAAAAGCAACGTGTATCCAGTAGCCGCTCTGTTTCGACCAGCAGAAGACGACACCATTCACCTTCGCTACGATGTTGGTATCACAACAAATTTGGTAGGCAAGCTAAGAAATGTACTCCTCCTTGTAATTGGAGAGAGGAAAAACTCAAGCAGCAATCTGTAACGACGGGCACTGATTGCTGTTTATCAGAAAATAATAACCGTCGCTTATTTGTTACTGACAGGATCACGAAGCACCGGTTCCTAGTCGACACGGGGTCTGATCTATGCTGTTTTCCTTATAGCTGGTTAAGAGAAAAAAGATACCCCTCTAACTGGGAGCTCAGTGCTGCTAACGGCAACTCAATTAAAACTTATGGCACCGTCACTCTCCGACTCGACTTGGGACTACGCCGTGATTTTAGTTGGGAATTTGTAGTCGCAGATGTTAGTACTGCCATTATTGGCGCAGATTTTTTGGCACACTACCATCTTTTGCCAAACTGTCACAATAAGAGGATAGAGGATGGTAAGACTGGTCTGTCAGCAAACGCTTCCACAGACGTTATTGAGCATTCTAACGTTAAGGCAATAGGTCCCTCGGATTCTGCATTTGCACAAGTGCTTGCTGAATTCTCAGACATTTTCCGACCTCCCGGTCTTCCTCGCTTTCATAAGCACAACACAGTCCACCATATTCGGACTACAGATGGGCCTCCAGTATCATGTCGACCTCGTCGGTTAGCTCCTGAGAAACTTACTGCTGCCAAGAGCGAATTTGAAAGCATGGTACGGAACGGCATTGCCCGCCCGTCTCAAAGTGCTTGGTCTTTTCCACTTCACATAACGGTTAAGAAAGACCTTTCTTGGCGTCCTTGCGGCGATTATCGCGCCCTAAACGCGCGAACCATACCTGACCGTTATCCTGTCCGACAAATGAATGATTTCAGCCACAATCTAGCAGGTTCGAAAATTTTCAGTACCATCGACCTGGTAAAGGCGTACCATCAGATTCCGGTATACCATGAGGATATCCCGAAGACCGCCATTGTTACACCATTTGGCCTCTTCGAATTCCCCTATATGACCTTTGGTTTACGCAACGCTGGACAAACGTTCCAAAGATGATATCCTCGTATTTTCTGAGTCCGAATCTCTGCACAAAGACCATCTCAGAATCTTGTTCAAACGCCTACAAGATTATGGCGTCATAGTGAATGCATCAAAGTGTGTGTTTGGTGCCCCAGAAGTAGTTTTTCTGGGTCACACCATTAACTCAGAAGGAACTCGCCCTCCTCAGGATCGAGTACGAGCTTTACTGAATTATTCACCTCCTAAAACTATCCAAGGTGTACGACGTTTTCTAGGTATGTTAAATTTTTATCGCCGCTTCATACCTCATGCTGCACAGTTTCAAGCACCACTCATTGACGCAGTAGCCTCCACTAACAGTAAAGGCGCAAAACCATTTTTATGGACGCCCAAGCTATTGGAGCATTTTGAAGCCTGTAAAACTAGTTTATCAAATGCAACTTTACTTCAACATCCAATTAACGATGCACCTCTCGGTCTGTTCACAGATGCTTCCAGCATTCACGTGGGATCGTGTTTGCAGCAACAAGTCAATGGTCAATGGTATCCTTTAGCTTTTTTCAGTAAAAAGTTGACTTCTAAACAATCACAATGGCCTGCTTATTACCGAGAGTTATTAGCAATATACGAAAGTGTACAACACTTTCGTTATATTTTAGAAGTTAGCAATGCAACCATTTTCACTGACCACTAACCTCTATTATACGCTTTTGTACAAAGACGAGAGAAGCTTCCTCCTACACAGCTGAACCAATTATCTTTCATCAGTCAATTCACAACTGACATTCAGTATATTAAAGTTTCTGAAAACCTTATTGCTGATGCCATGTCACGAATTGAGGCAATTTCATTAGAACAAGAATAGGAGACCTTAGCACGTTCTCAAGGCACTGATGAAGAACTTCAAAATTTATTGAAAAACGGTTCAAGCCTTAAACTTACCAAAATTAATATTCCTGGTACTGGCATTTCTCTATTTTGTGATGTTTCCACAGATAGGCCGCGTCCGTATGTGACTCCAGAACTGCGGCGGGTTGTCTTCAATAAGCTGCATAGTCTGAGCCATCCCGGCGCACGAGCTACCACCCGCCTTGTCACCGAGCGGTATGTTTGGCCATCCGTTAATAAAGAATGTCGCGAGTGGTCGCGAGCGTGTCCTGCCTGCCAACGCAGTAAAGTCTCCAGGCATAATACCGCTCCCCTCAGTAATTTTAAAACCCCATCTGGTCGATTCCTCCATGTCCATTTGGACATCATAGGACCATTACCTGTTTGCGATGGTTATCGCTATTGCTTAACAGCAATAGACAGGGTAACGAGGTGGCCAGAAGTATGGCCAATGCGTTCTATAACCGCAGAAGAAGTGGTAGAGACTTTTACTAGAGAATGGATCTCTAGATTTGGCATACCACTCTGTATCACAACTGACCAGGGTACTCAATTTGAGTCTGACATATTCCGCAGACTCCTCATTACTTTTGCCACTACACGGCGAAGGATAACCGCATATCACCCACAGGCAAATGGTATGATAGAGCGCGTACACAGACAACTTAAGGCCTCTTTAATGTGTCATGAACAGTCCTGGTTGAACGCTCTACCATTTGTACTTTTAGGCATGCGCTCCGCTTTTAAAGAGGACCTCAAGTGTACAGCCGCCGAGCTCATGTACGGTGAAACATTGAGGCTCCCAGGTGAACTACTTGTTGCACCACAGAATCCTATTGGTGAAGATCCAGCTGATTTGGTCGTTAGGATGCGTAAGCATATGTCGAACATTCGACCAGTACCGGCATCTCGCCATGGTAACCAAAAGTCTTTCTTATTCAAGGACATATCAACAGCTACACATGTATACTTGCGTGATGACGCTGTTCGACGCCCTCTTCAGCCGCCTTATACTGGACCATTTCAGGTTCTTGAACGGTCAAGTGACGGCAAAACGCTCACTTTGGACATCAAGGGTAAGAAAGTGGTTGTCAGTATTGATCGCGTCAAACCTGCTTTCTTCTCGGAAGTTACTCCTCAACCCTTAGTTCCACCATCTTCACCAGTCACATCCGTTCCTCCTATTCTCAAGCCACCTATAGATAATTTATTACGGGTACGTAAGGGTACGTTACTCGATCTGGACGTCGTGTTAAGTTTAAACCGACGCTAGATTTGTAAAGAACTTTTCTGTATATAGTTGTATTATTGCCATTGTAACTAATTTAGGTGTATTATAATTTATTTTTTTAATACTTTGTTGTAACTTGATGTTTTATATTGTCAATTTGTTGTAACTCTAAGCCTATTTCTGTATGCTTTACTTTTTTATATTAATGTAAAAATGTGTATAATGCTCTGCTTTGTAAATGTTTTTAATACGGCGCTTTCTTTACTCCGTAGGGGGTTGGTGTAGCGTATTGGCCATAGAAAATTATCTATGGCCCTTTTTAAAAAAACAACGACATATTCGTTGACACATAGATACAAAAATTTTCCTTGACAAAAGTGGACATTAAAGTTTCGGTTGCAAAGTCAGTGTTTGATTTTATCATAATTTCACATCGAACGCGCCCCAAAAACCTAATTCATTATTCCAAGCGGATGTAAAATCTTTTGAAACTAAAAACTGATATAATTCAGTTACAAAGTTAGTGCCGTTGTCTGAATATATAAAAGAAACGGGACCGCGACGAGACATACAACGTTTTAAAGCGGCGAGAAATGTATCTGAAGTTCCTTACTCTATAATGGCTTTAGTTGTTAAACATACAAAAAGACAAATATATGCTTTTGGAAGTGCTTCCCATGCCGACATATAAGTGGTATTCTAAAGGGCCCGCAAAATCGACGCCAGTAAGTATAAAAGCCTTAGCCTCCATTACACGGCAAGAGGGAAGGTCAGCAATTTTTGGCGTTGGAAGAGATGGTGATACGCGAAAACAGCGCTTACACATGCGTACTCTTTTTCGAATAACATTTCTTGCGGAAAAAAATCCAGAATCATTGGCGAATAATAGACATTAATAGATCAGGACCCGTGTGTAAATTCGAAACATGATAGTAATCAACAATTAAATTAATTTTGTGATCGTTTTTCGGTAATACAGCAGGATGTTGAGCTTCAAAGGATAAATCTGAATTCAACAATCTGCCTTGTATACGTAACACCCCGTCAATAAATGGACTAAGTTTACGTAGATATTTCGATGGTAAATTGCGTTTTTTAATACTCGAAATATCTTGGTAAAAATGTTTTTCTTGAAGAGCACAAACAATAAAAACTTTCAGCTTTTTTCAAATCGTATGCACTGATTTATTTATTAAAACTAATTAAGGTTAGTTTAAACTAACCGTAGCTTTAAAGCTATTTCTGTTTTGTGTATATTACCAGATGTGTAGTGTATGATCCTTCTGTACTACTTGTTTTTGGCGCTTGCCACCCTGGCGATTTCCGCCAGAAAACTCAGGGTTGCGGCGCGGTATTCGTCCTCTCTAACCAATTCGGGGAGATTCTGCACACTCAATCTCAACCCGGTTTTGCTCTCCAGGTCGTTACGGGCCGAGCCGAATCTCGGACAGCCTGTTATAAGGTGACCAAACACCTCTTGTGCGAATGTGATCCACTAAAGCCTAAAAGAAACCGTATTCTAGGAAAGCATGTATTGCTTCCGGATGAGGTACAGATGCTCTCAGCCAAAAAAGTCCTGCAGTTTTTAAATACTATAGGACTAGGCGGGGAGCTTTAGTAACATGGGGCGATCACAATAGATCACTACTGGTCGCAGTGATACAGGACCATTAAAGGCCTACATAGCCCCATTCCCCAGAATAAAAAAAAAAAAAAATCTGGCATAGCAAACGAGATCGGATACCGATCGTAGTCGGCCGCAGCTTTCTTGTGGGCGGCCTTTTTCGCGAGCTCATCGGCTCGCTCATTGCCCTCAGTCCCTACGTGCGCCTGCATCCAATGCAAGCGGACAGAGCCTCCATCCGTACGGATCTCCTTCTGCTCTCAATCAGCATCACAATAACCCTGTCAGCCTATAGCCTGTCATCATTACATTTATATACAAGCTTATAATTAATTGTATGTTTAATGTATCGCAAAACCATTTTTAAAGCTAGTAGCTTTTAAAGTAAAGTTTCTTTAGCACGGTCTTGGAATTTACTCAATATTGATACTGCCACACATAAATCAGGTCGAGTTCCTGATACCGTATATATTAAACATTCAGTAATGTGTCTACACAATTTTCTGTATTTTTATCTGTGCTACATTTACTTTGCAATATTTTATTATTAAAGTTTTGATCCATAGATGTACTTATAAGTTTACAATCATACATATTAAATTTCTTTAAGACATTTTCTAGGTAAGTTTTCTGGCATAATTCTGTTACCCCATTATCTAAATTCTTTTTAACATTTATCTCCAAAAAATCTGAAACCAACCCCAAATTTTTTATCTTAAATTCTCTACTTTTTTTTTTAACGTGGGGAAATCCATTATAGATACCCACCCTCCCAGGGGAGACGGCACCCGCACGTGCCTTATTTCCTGGACCTCTTTGTTAATAAATTCCGTTCCATTGTCACTTCTGAATATTTTAATCGTATTTCCTGTTTCATTTTCTACCTGAGCAATAAAGTTTCTTATGCATTTCTTAATTTCATCCTTATTTTTCACAAAATAAACCATCCTGTACTTTGAGTAGTCGTCTTTAAATACAACGAAATATTTGGGACCTCCGACTGACGTTACTTCCATCGGTTCGCAGGTATCTACGTGAATTTTTTCACAAGTTCTCGTACTCACATTATCACTCGCAGGATAGGGTAAACGGTGAATATTAACCTTAACCCTTTAAACAACTCTTACATTTTTTCGAATTGAGTTCATGAAAATTGACATTGTTTTTCTTCAATATACTCCTTACATATTGTGTGTTTTGAAGAGCTAACCTTTCATTCCATGAATGCAAGTCTCCGTGAATAACTTTTGTATTATTAGCTAAGCAATCCGTATAAAACCGACAGTCCAATACATTCATATTACCGCTTCGTTGTGCAACTGCTGCAATTTCGTTGCCTTTATAATATTCGCAACTATTCTGGTTTGTCATCAAAACATAACCTCTACTCGTGACACGATTGACAGATAAAAGATTAGAAGAGAACATAAAGCACGTTGTCTATGGTCGTGTGAATCTATTCGTTCCCATTCCAAACTTCAAGCGCCACCCATCCGCATACTTCGAAACTAATCTAAGTTCCATTACCTACAGTCACCAACTTGTTCGTAACATTCGAATACTATGAAAAGAGTTTATGATTACAGCACTTGCACCGGAGTCTACTAGCCACTGGGTTTTATGAAAATTATCGCCAATTGCACTTTCTACAATGAATGCATTATTTTCTTTTTGATTCTTGAAACGACACTGACTTTTAACATGTCCATCTTTATTACAATATTAACAATACCGCTCAAATCGATTGCCTGTGTTGTTATTATTTTTATTATAATAATTGTTCGAACTTGCACTTTGATTAAGCTTACATTCACTTTGAAAGTGTCCTAGTTTATTACATTTGTAGCACTTCACCAATTTTTTATTAAAGTTTTTCTTGACAACAAATGCAGTCGAAGATTATTGCGCACTTTCATTGCCGCTTTTCTCCTTTATTCTTTCCTCTTCTATTAGCAACCTGGCTACTAAATTGTCATTGCTTATCGGTAGGTGCAGATTCCCAAGCAGATACAAAATGCCTATATTGATCTGGTAACGACATCAAAACTTTCGTAATTACGAGCTTATCCGATATAGTTTCACCGAGCTGTTTCAACTTTTTGCATTTCCTGTATCTTTGATAAGGAACTAGACATCTCTGCAGCTTCTTCGTATTTGAATTGAAAGAATCTTTGTTGAACAATATAGATGCTCGTCTCTGATTCTTGTTCATAGACATTTTGTAACTTTCGCCACATCTCAGCCGAGGTTTTCAGATGTTATCTTAGTGCCGTTTACTATAACATACAAGCCCTGGCCTCGCAGCAAAACTGTAGCCTGGAACCGCCATATATTCCAATTTCTGAAACCTTCCAATCTTATTGCTCCCTGTCCGTGTTATAAGGAATCCATTGTTTTCTTGATTTTACTTCGTCTTGCCTCGTTCCAAACAGGAACGAGTAATTTCTTTCCCGGCAAAATTCCAACCTCCAAGCTCACGACGCCGCACGTACCTTATTTTTCACGTGAATGCTTTTTGCCAGTAATGACTTCTTGCATATACTTTTATCCAATCTTATTACAGGTGTGGACCAACCTGAAGGATGTTTAATTAAAAGCAATACATAATATTCTTAACGCAGTTTCTATTTTAAGCTATTGAGACACACACATTACAATTACACGCAAGAAAGAGAGAGGGCACAGTATGTCATCATATTTTTGTCTCCTCTATTACATTGTATGTTTCAGTTCACTCAACACTAACAGACATTGCAAACGATTGTACTGTTTGGTTATCTCATTTGCGTAGGGCACAATGCAACAGTATAAAATCTGTATTATTTATATATATATATATATATATATTAAATATTTAAAGATTTTAATGCAGCAACCGATGAAGCGTATTTCTTTCCAAAGAATCAAGGCTAGCGGCACTGTGTGTGCAGATTTTCATATCAAGAATATTATTTAAATAATTCGTACCTAACGCGCGTGTATCTTGATACTTACTAACAAGAGTTTAGCATATTATATGATAAGAATCTCCATTTCGAATTATTCCGGCGGTTAATTTGAGTGCGTTATCTTTTAATGTACCTATAGGGTATTGCACCTTTTGTGGGTCAGTAAGGGACTCATTATTGTGTATGTTAGTTTTAAAATACTCATCAAAAAAACCGGCCCATTTTTCCATGGTACCGTCGAAAATTTGCAACGGTATCGGTGCAAGACTAACTTGAGTGCTATTTGAATGTTGTACCTGTCGCCCTAGTGATCCCACTGGTTTATTAATTTTATTTCTGACACGTTTGACCTGGGAAAATAAGCCATCGAACGCATCTAGACATTTGTAAGCGGGCTGGCTATTCGGGTTCTGCGTTAGCGTAATATCATTTATGTCATCTAATATTAATTCAAATTCGCGGTGGATGTCATCAACCAACTCGGATTCCGTCGTGAAAGATTCATTATTCCTCGAGTCAAAACTCGAGATGTTTTTGGATTTCTCATATAAAGCATTAATTTGAGAAAATAATCTCTCTTTCTTAGCAATTATTTTTTTGATAGAGTTGTCTATAGCGGAGCACAATAATGTATACGTTATATGTAAATAATAAAAATGTACGACTAACTAAATACTACAACATAATTAATTTAAAATATGCTGGAAATCCTGCTCGAAAGGACCATGAAATGGTATGTAGGTGTTTTGTAGGTGGTAGAGCCCCGCTGAAGCTATTTTTGGTTTCAGCATGAATGGGTCGGCTACTCCGGGGTAGTACCATCCCTCTCACAGATAACCGACGTGAAATAACAGTGCTTGCATTGTTGTGTTTCGTTCGGTCAGTGAGAGAGCCGGAGGCCCACGTCCCTTCCTCTTTCCTGCTTTCCCTTTCCTTCCTCTCCCCCTTCTGCCATATACAGGTTGGCAACGCACTTGCAACGTCCCTTATGTCGCTAGTGTCTGTGGACGGTAGTGATCGCTTAACATCACGTGACCCACCAGTTCGTTTGCCTCGTTTGACATTAAAAAAAATGTAAACTTGAGGCGTGTAAATAGTCCAAGCGCGGTTGAATATTTAGATTTGAGTGTGAGGTCGAGGGGGCGGAGGCGCATAAATACTTATTAAAGTACAATAATTAGCGGAACTATAAGTACTCACCAAAGACCGAAGACAGCTATTCCCGTTGTTGTTGTGAGGCTGGTTTTCCTTAATTAAAGGAGCGTTGCGGTAATACAATATTAAGTATTTATACGCGTTACATTTTGAACCACGACCGGCGATACACCCAATGCGAATGCTGAACTACAACACTTCGACTGTGTTTTCACTCACTCAGTCGTTAGTGAAAAATAAGTGGGATATGTAATTGAGATTTCGCATCCCTTGCCAGCGTGGGAACTCAATAACTGAAATCTTCCCAGGTACTACTAAGTCCCAGCTAACCATTTACTTTAATAGTGTTTTTTGCGCCGAAACAATAGCCTTATTATTAAAAAAGACTCCACACAACATTTGCCAAACTGGATAGATTAATAATATCTAAATCAAGAAATTTGAAGTTTCACAATCGAGTAATAAAGATAAGAGAAACATTCACACACAAAACGACGATTTGGATTGAGTTCGCCAACAAAAAGCCTGAACACTAGATACATAGTCACCTTGAAAGGTCAGAGTGACTATTTGCGAACAAACTAACAAAACAATAAAACAGCAATCACGTATAGTGTAAACATCAGTTGTAATTATTCTGGAAATTAACATTGGATCAATATGAGAGCATTGAAAAATTTTATTGCCCACAATGTTAACGGGTGTTTTCTGGTGAACTATTAAAAAATGAATACGCTCCAACCAAAAAGGTAACTATTTCTTAAAATTGTACCGGGTGAAATTGGTTTTAATTTAAATCATAAGTCCCCAAAGTGCTCCATATGGACCCCTGGAGGTCGATTTCGAACTTTAATGGGTCGACGCCAGTGAAAACAACATCTGGGGTCGACGACCTGCAAATGTGGGTCGGCAATAGTGAATTCCATTTAAGCAAGTCGTGACGAAAATTGTAACTTTCTTTAAATAGATGATGAAAATCTTTTGTAGGTAGTACAGCCACGCTGAAGCTATTAATGGCATCAATATGAATGGGTCGGCTCGCCTGGGGTACTACCACCCTCTCACAGAAAACCGACGTGGAGTAATTGTTGCGTTTCGTTCCGTCAGTGAGAACGCCGCAGGCCCACCTCCTCTCAGCTTCCTCCTCTCCTCTTCTCTTCCTCCCCCCACCAACCCCTAATACAGGCTGGCAACGTACTTGCGACCCCGCTGGTGTTGCAAGTGTCTATGGACGGTGGTGATCACTTAACATCAGGTGAAATCCTGTAATAACCTATGATAATAAAAATATAGTATTAAGTAAATTGTAACAAAATGTAGTAAAATCTGTGATGAAATAAAATAAATAAAACTATGTGAAATAAAATATAAAAACGATAACAAAATTTAGGATAACGTAGTATATAGCAAAATTGTAATAAAAGACAAAACAAAAAAAAGGAAAACAAGACAAAATAATGTAATAGAATAAGATGAAATAAAGAAAGAAAAAGCCAAAAGAACAAGGCGAAAATAAATAAAGAAAAGAGCAACCAAGGTCTCAGATCACATCTGAGGAAAGAAGGGGGACTAACAGTCGACAGTCCGACGAATAATATTTTTAGCTCTCTCCATACTACTATTGACTACATCGGGGGTTTGGAAAAAAACAATCTTAAAGTCGCTTTAGTAATTAGCAGATTACATTAATGTAAGGGGTGTCGAGTAACAGGGGTGTAAGGGGTGTCGAGTAACAGGGGTGTAAGGGGTGTCGAGTAACATCTTAAGACTGGAGACACCCAAGCCAACCTCACCTGCACGTGGTGCACCCTGCTGATCAACGAACGAGGCAATGGCGATAGCGGGGTGGTAGGGTTTAACAGCCCGACTGGGTCGCAACCACCATGTACATGGCGAAAAAGCCCGTCATAGTGACTCGCTTTTGCGCGTCGCGTTTCGGGATCAGCCTGTGCATATCCAGTCGTCATTATGGCCGGCATGATAGCGGCGACCGACAATGGATGATCCGTCTCTCGGTGGTCGCCACTGTTTTTGGATTGTACTATGCTTACTATCAGGTATAGTGCAGTCACTTTGTCGTGATTCAATAAAAAAAAAACAAAATAAATCTAGCTGGGCGCTGTTACCTGATTAAATAGCCTCTGTTCTTGGCTTCGTCCACGTGGAATAATTGTTTTGGGCCAACTAAACGCAGCGCAAGCTCTTAAAAAGAAAAAAAAAAACGATTTTGAAACATTCTTCATATGTGGTCCGCTCTTATTGGTTTTAGCATTATAGCATATAGCCCACAAAAAAAGCCTTCTTCGATAGATGAGCTAACTAACACTGAAAGAATATTTCAAATCGGAGCCGAACCTTACATGTTTCCATACAAACTTTCATCCCCTATTTCCTATTGTTATTTTAAGCCCTTGAGGGTAAAACTTTTACAAACTTTGAATGTCATATTTATTTATGTTGAATCAACTGACTAAAAAATAAGTTGCAAGCTTATAGCTCTAAAAATGACGATACTTCTGTACAACTTTACATCCCCCCTTTCGACCATTTACAACCCTTTTTTCGTATTATAAAATAGCTTATGCCCTTTCTCAGGCTGAAGACAATCCATGTACCAAATTCATTTAAATCGGTTCAGTAGTTTTGGCGTGAAAGCGTTATAAATACAGTTACTTTCGCGTTAATAATATTAGTAAGGATACATCTGTATTAATATAACATGCTTTTACATCAATGCGCGATACAGCAAACTGCGCGATACAGTGACACAAAAATTTACATCACTGCTACAACACTACACGATCACCCTCACACACGTGCACGCCTACACGCTTACACATGGAAGTGGAAGGGTTTTATTTTTTTCCCTTATCGAACTGGAAAAACTCTAATTTTTCGATAAAAAAATATATGGAGGGGTTGTTGAGGTGTGTATGCTTGGTAAACATATGCGTCTCAACAACTCAAACATATATATAGTAGTTATATAATAGTTAGCTAGGTTAGTTAAGATAGGTCGCGAGTTTGCATGTAACAGGCAACAGCCAAGCCGAGGTGTGCCGTGCACCCTTGAGCTAGTTGCCCAAATAAAATCGGCTGAGTGCTTTAAGCGCTCGCCATAATAGTTCGGTGAAGCTGTTAAGACCTTGCTAGGTCAATAGCGTAGTCAGTTCGTAAACAAAAAAAACTTTTACATCAAATATTTATAAAGCAACTAGAAATATATAATACTACATGGCGAGAATATAACGCTCATAAAGTGGTAACAGGAGGTACGGCGACGTCCCGCGGGCTCGCTGACACTATTAACTGCCCACAAATCTTCGGATATACGCCCTATCTCCGGCCCTTATCGCCGGATTATGGGACCCCTCGGCTACTCCACCATTCGACAGATGGTAAGTCGATCCTTGGAAACCCGTTGAGATATCTTTGGAAATTCCTTGTCTTTTCAGAAACTGAAAGAGTTTATTTTACTATGTTGGTTTTATTAATTTTCTGATAAACATTTTTAAGGTATTCTTGAAGAGGAAAATGTGTTACGAAAACATTTTTTTTTTGTCATTCTGTCGTACTTCAAAGGCTTATTTTTTTTTTCGCAAGTTATAAGAAATCATGGAGTATGGAATCTTACATTAACTGACTATTAAAAAAAGATGAAAGAATTAATATTTTATTATTTCATAAACCGGAGAGCTTACAATGATCAGCCAACAAACAGTGTTAAAATTAAGGAAGAAAATAAAAATGAAAACAAATTTATATATAATTCGATCAGTTAAATTTGCATAAGCAGCCCATGTTCATAAATTCTTCCATATTTAACCCAAAATTTACTAATGATTTTACTGAATGTATACATATATACAATATTTAACGCTTGCGTGTACTAATGACCATAAACATTTGCAGTTCACTAAATCTATTCAGTTAAATACATTAAATTTACCAAATAAGCTCTACACTGCCGTCGGTGTTCTCGAATAAGCATAAAGAAAAGTTTAAAATTATGTGAAATGATTACTCAGCCCAAAACGTGAGCTTAGTATAGGATAAGATATTTTCATGCGATGGATAGGACCGGTGCAATTAAACGAACAAGAAGAAATTAGAGTCCCTCTCCACGCAGCTTCAAGCTAACCAGTTTTTCTGAGTTTGAAAGATTAAAAGTTGCTCCCACTTTTAATCCAGTCCGTTGTGTCGACACGCCTTGATTTATTAGATATTGTTGGAAACTAACACAGGACAGACGTTGCAATGCAATCTTGCAGATTAAAAATAAGAGTTGTTTTTAAATTCCGCAAGTAATTAAATCTCATTTGTGTATTGTTATGAACCAAAGGAAATAAGCTGAAACTTGAAAGTGGCTATCTTGAATGGCAGCCCTGAGTTAAATGGATGCTTAGTAACATATTTTCCACTTAAGAGTGAAAATCACCATGTAAGCTCTGGAAAAAGAAATTCCTTCATGAGACTACATAAAAAAAATTTGCGGTGTGAAGTTATCTGAAGGTAATATTAGATTCACGGGAGTTACTACCTACTTAATACATCTTCTCAGTTATACATTACCAAGAGCCTTTACTAGCCAATTCACAGGATAGAGGTTTTAGCTAGTATCGATAGCTCGCTAATGGTACACTATAACTAGAGAATTTATGATCACTTTAACAACTGAACAGAACTATAATAAAACCTGGTAAGTGCTAATAAAGTGGGCGATGCTCTGCCTACCCATCGAATGGCATAATGCCAATAATCCTACTTTCTCGTAGACAAGATGTGAGTTCGCTTGATGACGGTAATCTTCAACGTTTATCTATTCTATGAAGCGATGTTGGATTAC
>JACEII010000407.1:13411-38162 GCA_014332785.1 Antheraea mylitta | reverse complement strand
AGGGTTAAATAAGTGTTTAAGAAGCAATCTTAAAAAATTGAGCTATCGAGTAATTTTTGCGTTATACAAGCAGAATGACAGATCTCTATGACATGTATTATAGAAAAAAAAAGATAAGTTCAATGAATGTACGTAATGCAGCAAAATTTTGTAGCATGTGTAGAATGTGTTTAATTGTATCAAAATTGGCTTTATTCGATGTGTTTGCTAGTGTTAATGCAGAAAAAATTATTATTCTAATCCCTAATGAGCATTTTCTTTCTGATAACGTATATGCAACATTTCATGATGATTGGTTGCGTGGTTAAGAATTGCAAGTATAACAAACAAATAATTTTCTATGGAGGTGCACTTCACAGAAACCTCCAACCTATGCCTATTGTGACTCATACGACTTGTCATAATTTCTAATCAACTTTGATTGTAGAGAGTTTTTGGCGGGATCTTGGTCTGTCATGTAGTGGATTTTTTTTATATTTTATTGATAATCTTGTGTTATTTGACTCTATATTTTGTAAATTTGGTGGTGTTTTACGTAATATAGTTAGTTTATTGTGCGTAAGTGAAGTGAATGGAAAATAATACAACGGAGCATGAAATTCTAAGGTGCCACAAAAACTCCCAGGAAGGTTCTAACAAGGGATTCACCATCTTGTTAGAATATTGACTCACACGACGCTTAATATTGAAATGATCACACGACGCTTGTAATATTATTGACTACTCGACAATGGCAGTAATAATCTGAAAGATTGATTGCCAAAAATAAAGTGAAAAAAAAAAACTTTGATTGTATACAATAACTAACTATTACACTACATAGAATATAACTAATATTGAAACATGCAACAAAATATGCAAACAAATAAAATTTAACCTCTATATGTAAACTGAAAGATACAGTTCCCGGCAAAAAAAGCATAAACCCAAGTGGGTTGTGTAGTCCGGTGAAGCTGTTAAGACCTTGCTGGGTCAATAGCGTAGTCATTTCGAAAAAAAAACCAAATGGGTTGTTTCCCGCCAATGATAATGCATAAAATCAAATGGGTTGCTATAGTAGAAAATATAATGGTGCACACCTATAATGTGAACATCCGAAAAATAGGAGCAATTTCACCGCTATTCGTCTATGGATTCGGCTATATTCTATCCCTATAATTACCATCATAATTCCCACACTGTCTAGAAGTTCAGTTCTTATGTAGTGCTGCAAATATAAAAAAGAAATTTTACCATAAGACAGAGAACAATGAATCTATTTATTTTAAGAACGATGTACAATACTCACATCGTTTAGAAAACCATGTTCAATCGTACTCATGACTGATGAAGCAGCAATAGGCAATAACGCTACAATACTAGGATGTAAGACATCTGTTAACCAGTACACACCTGTTATCAGAAATACGTAAAAGCATTGATATGCCTGAAAAAGTAAATTAATTTCAATTTCTGTCGCTTAAAAGTTTAATATTAATGAAATTGAAATTTTATGTTTTCTTCGATGCAATAAAAATTGTGTGAAAACCTAAAGAACTAATATTTAATATAACTAATCAACATACATTTTAATATGGAATAAAAATACGAGATAATAAAATTCTAGAACAGGAAACTTTGAATTTGAACCCTCCCAACTATGTATATGTTAATCTAAACACACGGTATAGATAAGTATTTTTTGTACGGACTAATTTATGAAATGACAGAACCAACTTTGACGAGTCTTTTAAAGACTAATAGATCATATACAGTATTGTCTAGGTTATATATTATTTATATAGGTTATATATATCAAAGTATTTTAACAACAGCTAAACAGTAGTTATACATTTTAACATAGGATACAATCAATAAAATTATTGTACGGCGCGACGTAAGTAGATGTGACAAAATTCACAATTCAGTTAAACGCACAACTGTAAGTACTAGTAAAATAAGTAGTCACCGTCAAACAACATAATCAGTTTCAAAATGATTGCGCTGGGCTGTTAATTCTTTATTTAAAAACCAATCATTAGTAACTATGGTGAAAATGATGGTATTTTCAAAGATATTTTAAATGTATAAGGTACGGATGTACATGATATAAGGATTGATGAACAGGTATTAAATAAAGACTATTGCAATAAGGATCCAAAATTAGGATAAAGAAATTATTCCGTTATTTGCAACTTTTGTGAAACTGTTAAATTACAATCATGGATACTAACATCTTTATCACTTATAAAAGCAACAGGCAGAAGTATTAGAGGAGTTAAAAGTATAACTACAACCCTCCAATACAATTTGCAGCACATATTTAAACGATTTCTATTTATGAGTAGTATAAGACTTGCTTCACTAAAATGCAAAAAAATATTAGTCAATAAGATTGCATTTTAATACAATTTGTTATCATTGTAATTTGACTTACGATGATTCTGCATGTATATTCATCATTTGTATAAAACAGTTGCTGGGAAAATATACTATCTATTGTACGTAATGCAGTTTAAATGTAAGCATGAAAATATTATACAAATGAAAATCACGTTGGACTTTGCGATTGCCAGTTATACCATGTAAATAAATATTGTTAACATTTTTTATGATACTTGGATCATCTTACATACTAACATTAATGCATTCATACATCCGTCATACGTCCAGTTTGTTCTCAATCCAGCACCAGAAAAATATTTAAAATTACAGTAAATGTTTTAACTTATTTTTTTTTTGTCTCTTGGTTAAAGTATTATAGTACTATACTATTTCCTACTACTATTATACTATCTCTTTATTTTTTCACATGTGGCAACATCTCAGATCGATTGACATTTCTGTGTTGAAAGATTTTTTTTCTAGCTTATGCGCTCTTCTTTTTAGTTAGTTGTCAAAATACAATCACAAGAAGTGGGTGTACGCCTTTATAACAATTATAATCGTCATTATTTACGTTCAGAACTTAATATGCCAGTGGAAATGGAATTCGATTATATAGTGGCGACGGCGTCGATGGATAAATTTTCACAAGACGATATAAACGAGTTACAGGCGTGGACCCAAACATTAGATAAAACAAAGTGTGTGCCTAAAGATCTGTCGGATAAACAGTTATTATTATTTTATAATGCTTGTTACGGGGAAATGGAAAAAACTAAGATTTGTATTGAGAAATATTATGCGTGTAAAAAAAACGGACCTGAACTTTTCGATAATCGATACTTAAACACTGAGGACCTAAAAAATTCGAGAGAAGCCTTGTAAGTACATTTTTATTGGCCATTATTTTTCTGTTCATTGGTTCTGGATATTTTATTATGTACAATATATTATAGAATATGTACGTAAGTTGAACTTTGATATCCTGTTATTATTGAATAATATTACTATAAATTATGTATACCATGAGAATTCTTCGTGTTATGGAGTTAATATTTATAATTTATGAATTTATTGCCATGTTAAATACACAATCTGTGATTAAACAGGTGTATATAAAATTATACTTAAAATTCCAAGATAAAAGGTAAACTTTAGTAATCGTATATAAGATTAATATCATTTCAATGATAGTCCAATATTTATAAAAATATTCATATCTATCATATTTCAATTTGACATAAATAACTCTTTGTGTTGTAGCTCATAATTTTGTTTCATAAAGAAATATATATGTTTTAAATAATAAATTTCGTAATTTCACACATAGTTTCATTAGTTTGTAATATTTGATAGATTAACAATAAATTCTATATAATAATGTATACAATTTCCTCTTAAGAATCATAGACAAATATTTTTTACAATATTCTTTTTATATTATATCTTTAGATAAACAGTAAAGTGGTGCTTAGGTGTGTTTATATTTATACGAGAATTTCTTTGCTCCCATGGGCTCAAACATTTCTGAATTGATGTAAAAATATATCTGAAAATTTATTTTCTTAACGCTAACTCTGTGGAAAAATCCACATCTCTGCCAGTGACATGTACATTAAGAATAACTTCAATGCTAATTCAACAAAAAAAGATTAGAACAATAAAAGATTCGAAGTTTATTTCCACCACCACCATTTATGTCTAACATATAACAAAAGGACAATACACAATCAGGATCAGTAAATTCCTAAATTTTTTTTTTTTTATTCGAATTGTCTACGCTATTGACCCATCAAGGTCTTAACAGCTTCACCGGACTACTAAGGGGAGCGCTTAAGGCACTCAGCCCATTTTATTTTGGCAACCAGCTCAGGGATGCACGGCACACCTCGGCCTGGCTGTTGCCTGTTGCATGCAAAATCGCGACCTATCTTAGCTAACCTAGCTAACTATTCATATATGTATGAGTTGTTGAAACGTATATGTGTACCAAGTATACACGCCTCAACAACTCCTCCATATATTTATTATCGGAAAATTGAGAGTTTTTCAGTTCGATAAGGGAAAAAAGTAAACCCTTCCACCTTCATGTGTAAGCGTTTAGGCGTGCACGTGTGTGGGGGTGATCATGTAGTGTTGTAGCAGAGATGTATATTTGTGTGTCACCATATCGCGCAAGCAACGCAATCAAGGGCTCCCTACCGAGGGATCGAACCTAGGCTTGAGCCGCTGCCGTGGGAGGCCTAATCGGGTGTAAATTCCTAAACAAATCCTATATGTCTATTGGTTTAAAAATAATTTGACAACACTTCTCCTAAGGGCCACTCTAATAAATTCTAATATAAAAATGTAATGCTAATAATAATATTCTGATATATTATGTATATTAAAACCTGATAAATAATAACATGAATTAGTATGTTTAGCTTGTTAACTATCCATTGTATTTTTGAAACTCTTTCCATTCTTGAATACAAAGTTGATTTTTCTAGAGTTGGCTATTTAAGTGCATAGTATCTGGGCGACCAAGCCTAGCTCGGTTCTTTAAAAAACATTCTTAAATTAAAATAAACTGTTAAGTTTGCCTCATAAAATTAACATTTTCTTACAAAATAAAATATTTAAAATAAACATATCTCTTTTGCTGTGAGTCTGATTCAAACTGGGGTTACATGGATTTTCGAAGCAACTGATTTCCATCTGAACTATGTTTGTTTTAACAGCGGTGGCGAAATTTACCTTTATATTCTATTTGTATTTTTTCATTGCTTAAAAACTCAATTTAAATAGTAGGTACATCGATTTATTGTCCCCGAAGCAACCTACATACTAAGTTTCATGGGAATAGGTGACGCTGTTTCCGATAACCGTATATACACAAATATAAAAATATACAAGAATTGCTCATTTAAAGGTATTACATTTTGAATTTTATTTTAGTGAATAACTAGCAGACCCGGGAGACGTTGCCCCACCCTAATAATAAAAGAAACCTAATAACCAAATAATATACCTAAACCTTCCTCATGAACCACTCTATGTACTGGTGAACCTAATAAAAACCATTCAGTAGTTTTTGAGTTTATCACACACAGAGAGACTGATGTGGCAGAGTACTTTCTTTCATAATGTGTTGTGATAATGCTAGAAAAATAAAAGCTTCACTTTTATATATATGGAAATATCAGATAATACATTGATTCCAAGGCGAATTGCCAAGTAACATTCAATCAAGTACTTCTGATAGATATGTATGTAATAAATAACACATTCATCAATAAAGAATTTAATGTTTCATGTTTACTTCTAGAATACAGTTGTTTTAAGTTCTTTTTTTAGTACATTGTATTTTGTGTGTTTGGTAAGAGACTTTATATGTACTTATACTTCCATATTTAATTATTTTTGGTGTTAATAAGATAACCAACAGGTAATTAAATATAATTAAAATAATGATGTGCTCCTTCTAGGCCTGCAAAAACTGCAAATAAAAGTAATTAACAATAACAAAGAAGTCTGTGTACATATCAGCATAATTAAATCTAAACGAAGTATTGTAAAAAATTGAACCGTCGCGGTACGCCTGGCAGATCTGAAACATCGAAATTGTTTTGTAAAGTTATATGCATAAAAGAACAGATTACGCCTGGAGTCAGCTATGGCACAATGAAAAGATAAAGCATTACAAATTCGTTCCATATACTAATTACTTACTGTCTATTTCTTTTATTAAATAAATATTCATTTCTATTAAATACAAAAATTCAACTAGACGCGGTGTAGTTGGCTGTATTTATCAAAGAGTACTTGATCGTCGGCACGTGACACGTAACACTAGTTAACAATTAGCCGACAAAACAATTTGAATCTTATGCTTATACACGATAGAGTTGTGTATGTATATTTGTATGTATTTCGTTAATAGTTTAAAGTTCATGTTTTGCGTCACCACCCTCCGATTTACCCTCCGCCTATAAATGTTTCACGTCAAAAAGTATCTTATACGCATATCTTTCCATTAAACTGTTACTTCCTGCTGTAATTTACCTTTGAAATCAATTCCATTTGGTCATAGATAAAAACTTTTCAAAGCTGTCGGGTTTTGCCAACATAGTGATGGTATAATTACTCAATCTGTCAGGAATTATTATTTGTCTAGTAATTAAATAGCCAGCAAGAAGGTAATCGAATATTAAGCACATGTTAATGTATAAAAGATTACTCAAATTTTATGCAATTTTCATTTGGCTGTATAGTAAAATTGTAGTTTCAATATAATATCTGATATTTCGAAATATTGATTAGCTTTCGAGTGTTTAAACAAAACAGTGGTGCAAGGTGCATATTTATGAATTTCCATCGGGGTGTCTTATTTTTCTAGATAAACAGTATCGGTGTTATTACAATAAAGTTAAATACGTATAAAATACTTGCTTTAAAAAGGTTTCGTACTAAATGCACCGCGCTCGCACTAGGCAAATTCGCGTTATCCTTTTTTCGCAAGTCTAACCTAACCTAACCAAAACGAGACAACAGAGCAATTTGGCGAAAATTTACCGAGCGTGGGGCATTTAAAACGTAACATTTTTAAAGCAAGTATTCGATACGTGGTATAGAGGTGGTAGAGCCACGTTAGCTATTATTGGTATGGATCGGCTCACTCGGGATAGTACCACCCTCTCATAGAACACCGATGTGTAGTAATAGTGCTTGCATTGTTGCATTTCGTTCTGTCAGTGAGAGCGCCGGACGCCCACCTCCCCTCGCTCGTCCCTGCTCCCCTTTCCCATATCTATTTCCCCAAACAGGCTGGCAACGCGACTCCCTTGGTGCTGCAAGTGTCTATGGACGGCGGTGATCATTTAACATCAGGTGACACGCCTGTTCCGTTTGCCTCCTATGATATCAAAAAAACTTAAATCCTTTTTGTTTTTTTTTATGAAACTCAAAAATCATGTTTTCATACAGTGTACATATATTTTGCCATGTTGTTGGACATGGCTATTGTGTCCAAATGGATTGCAATCACCATACACCTTGTGTTACATGCATAATATGTTATGCGGAATTATGTATACTAGTGGGCGCCAGGTGGTCGACATTCGACCATAGTTATTTTATTTTTTTTAATTTGAACTTTATAAGGGTTCTTTTGTGAAAGGGTATACTTCTATAATCAAAGGTTTTCATCATGGCTACTCAGTTATTTGCCATGATCTTTAATTATATAAACATTTAAAAAATCTGTGTGTAAATGAAAATTGAAATTAATTATAAATTTGAAACAAAAATCACGTGGTAAAGCTCTCAAATTTTAAGCAAACATAACTTTACGAAAATAAAGAAATTTATCGCAACCCATATTGACATAGCAACCTCCTTCACAACCTCTTTTGAACTTCGTAATTATTGACGGCTGTCAGAATGTCTTTTTTATTTACATGTTTGTATATGTTGTGTAAAATTCGAGTAGTAGTGTGTGTACTGCATATTTTAATTCATTTAATATACTTCTAATGCATTTTATATAAAATAAACAGCTTTCTGCACTTCTCCGCCATATAAACTTTAAGTATTCCAAATTTCAAATTCACCCGTTGACGGGAAATAGGTTAAAAGGGGTGAAAAATTTTTTGCTTCACGTATTAATATATAGATGTAATAGCCAAGCAGAGGTGTAAGGTTCTATATCTGACTAAGTGCGGATTACCATGGATATATTGATAAACTCGATGAATTTCGAGTCTCTCGATTCTCGTCTTGTTATTGCTGAATTATGTGGTACTATTTAGATCACAATCTAGGAGTCACTAACACCTAGAGATAATTTGACATTACGAATATTTAGTGGAAAGAGTTAGGCTCCTTGTAAAATCAAAATCATAAGTACTTTATTCAGTTTAGGCCTTGAGAAGGCGCTTGTGAACGACAAAGCTACCACCGGTTCGAAAAACAGCCCAATCATCGAGATGAAATGGCAAAAATTCGAACTGGTTTATCTCTTCATTAAGCATATTTTTACAGAACATAGATAGTTATATTCGCTTTTAGTGGATGCATAGAGAGAGGCATCAATTCCAAAGGTCACCATCGTTCTCATATGAATCCAGCCTTTAAAATAGCCTTCAGACATTAAAACCCACTTGATATAGTGCTTGAACTCACTGTCCAGCAAATCGGTAAATGCCAAAACGGCATCTTACTAATATTATAAAGAGGTAAAGTTTGTGTTGTTGTAGGGGGTAATCTCAGGAACTACTGGTCCGATTTGAAAAATTCTGTCAATGTTATATAGCTCATTTATCGATATATCATCATGCTAAGACCAATAGGAGCGGAGCACCAACGAAGAATGCTTAAAAAAGGTTTTTTTTTCTCTTGAGAACTTCCGCTGCGTGTTAGCGTCAGCCCAAAGTGACTATTTTTACGCAGACGAAGTCGTGGACATGGGCTAGTCTGTATATATAAAATGAGAAAGGACTGTCTTTGTGCGCGTATCACGCAAGAACTATAGGATTTATTTCGATCGATTCCTTTTATTCCACTTCATAGACGCTTGGTCCTTTTTTAAATAATCAATCAATCAATATCAATATCAATATCAATATATATCAATATATACTATAATAAAACTGTAACAAGTCGAAATCTGTACATTAAATATTTTTTGAAAATTTTAATCAGGGTAGACTATGTTATCGATATAGAAGCCAAAAATAATCTTTTTACAATTTTTGTCTGTCTGTCTGTCTGTCTGTCTGTCCCTATGCACACGCATCACTCTGAAAGTACTGAACCAATCTTGATGAAACTTGACATAGTGATAACTAATATTACGGGATTACATCAAATATACTTTTTGTCTCATAAAACGCAAAGGGTTCTCCAGGATAAAGGATTAAAGTCTAGAATATAAACCCGAATTACTCTGAAAGTACTGAACCAATTTTAACGAAATTTGACACGGTGATAACGAATATTAGAAGACTACATCCAGGATACTCTTTGTCCCATAAAACGCAATGAGTTCTCCAGAATAATGAAAAACAAAAATTTGCAGTTAACGTAACTAGACTTTTTTGCGACACCTTAGTACAAGAGCCGGCAACGTTAAAAGAACAAGAATTTTAGAATACCTGATTCTTTAATATATCAATATATTTTTTTTTTATATCATAAGAGGCAAACGAACAGGTGGGTCAAGTGATGTTTAGTGACCACCACCGTCTATAGACACTAGCAACACCAGGGGATTTATAAGTGCGTTTCCAACCTGTATATGAGGGAGTGTAAGGGAACCTCCGGCACTCTCACTGACCGAACGAAACATTACAATGCAAACAGTGTTATTTGACGTCGGTTTTCTGTAAGTATTCTGGCAGTATTAGCCCGAACGAGCCGACCCATTCATGCTGAAACCAGTAATAGCTTCAGCGTGGCTCTACCACCTACAGAAATTATCAATATATCAATAGACAGAATTTAGGACACTTGGTAGCGGGTTAACGTTATATTTTTAATAGGCATTTTGATTTATGATTAATCAATAATAAGTTTAGGAACATTTTTTTCAGTAACTTTTAAACGCAATTAAACATTCAGACACATTTTTTATAAACAATCATATATATACCCGCTGATATATTTTATAAATTAAAAAAAGAATGTGGTGTCGTGGGACACCAGGTAGGAACGAAGTTCTTTTGGCTAATGTAGAATGGACACTATTTGGAAAAAAAAATCGTGCTCAATTTTATGTAATCGTAATTCAAATTATCAATTAAAATAACAAAATATGTCTCTTTATTTTTGTTTGACAACATAAAATTACATAGAAATACAAATAATTACAAAAAAGGAGAAAGAGAAAGATATTATACACTACTCGCTTATGTATACGACTGTCGCGCCTGCGCACGTCTCATTTAACTGTTTTATTCCATGCACTTTTCGTTACAGTTTTACTATCACATTTTTTTCAGTTCGGTCGCGCAGCAAAATCTCTATCTCCTCCAAGCCTGCCGTAAGGAACTTCGTTCCAATAATAAATTTCAAATCATTTTTTTTTTCATAGCAAAGAACCAATTTCATTTTATTAAACATTATTGACCACCATATACAACGATAAACGTAAACGTATGACTTGGGATTGACGCCATCTCAAATATATGCGTCGTCGACCATCAGGCTATACAAAGCCGAAATACCTTGGGCCGACGAGGTGAAATATCTTGGTGTTACTTTAGATAAACACTTAAATTTCGATTCACACACAGAAAGAGTGCGAAACAAAGCCGTATGGTCTTAGGTCGTTTCTATCATTTGCTTTGTCATAAGAGTAAAATATCCCCCAGACAAACTCACTTTATACAAAACTTGCATCCGTCCGATTATGACGTTCAGTTGTTCGATCTTTGCACATGCGCAAAATCGTATTCAAAAGTTGCAGGTTCTCCAGAACTGAGCCCTACGTAAAATCACCGGTGCCCCATGGTACGTCCGGAATAAGGATCTCCACAGGACCTGGAGATGCTTTCTGTCTGAGCGTATATAAAATCACTTACAGGTAGTTATTTCGAAAAAGCCGCGAATCATCCCAGCCCGTTAGTGGTATCCGCCGCGAACGATGAACCCGTACCCAACGCTGCGCACTATAGAAGACGACCGCGACACATTTTTACCGACCCTCCTGATTCAATCACGTCAGCGAACGATCAGTACCAGCCTGTCTCTTCAAACAGAGCGTGTTCTCACCCACGCCCGCATAACCGTAGATCACGCCGCCGTGGTCTGGGACTAAATTTCGCTCCCGTACACCAAATTAGGCCCTTCTCGGCAACGGCTCAAGCCTAA
Source organism: Antheraea mylitta (assembly GCA_014332785.1). Lineage (NCBI taxonomy): Eukaryota > Metazoa > Arthropoda > Insecta > Lepidoptera > Saturniidae > Antheraea > Antheraea mylitta. The sequence goes on along the minus strand of JACEII010000407.1, from coordinate 26,945 downwards.
ATCTGTTCCCTGGGCGTGGAGCCCTTGAGTACGCTTCTCACGCGATACAGTGACACAAGAGTTCTACCCTTATTTTTCGTTATCCTATCCTACATAGTTTAGAGGATTTTTTCCTACACAAAATACATATAGAAGTTGTTGAGGCACGCATGCTTGGTACACATGCATGTTTCAATAACTTATATACGTATATAAGTTACCGGACTACTAAGACGAGCGCTTAAGGCACTCAGCCGATTTTATTTAGGCAACCAGTTCAAGGGTACTCGGCACACCTCGGCTTGGCTGTTGCCTGTTGCATGCAAAATCGCGACCTATCTTAACTAATCTAGCTAACTATTCATACATGTATGAGTTGTTGAAACGTATATGTATACCAAGCATACACGCCTCAACATCTCCTGCATATATTTATTATCGGAAAATTGAGAGTTTTTTAGTTCGATAAGGAAAAAAGTAAACCCTTCCACTTTCATGTGTAACATGTTTCATTCATCATCATTCAGTGTTTCATGTGTTTCACGTGTGTGGGGGTGATCGTGTAGTGTTGTAGCAGTGATGTATATTTGTGTGTCACCGTATCGCGCAAGCAACGCACTCAAGGGATCCTTACCGAGGGATTGAACCTGATGTATAAAACTGGCTTGGTTTGAAGGTGATAGGTACTATGTTGTGAGTGGTACAGAGATTATTTATAAAAATATATTGGAAATATATATCAAATACGTTTTTGAAACAGTTTATAACTCTTAGACAATAGTTTCAAGCAAGTGACATTTGACGTTTTCGGCGGGATGTTTGACGCTTCGATACGGTGTTCATATATTTTTCTTTAATACAATGGAGTATAAAAAGGTTTTAATACAAGTCGAAGATAGTTATGATAAAGTAAGTGGTAGAGATGTTTATTCAGTTTTATGTAGGTTAGTTTTTATTTTAATTGATCCTGGTAGATGACGATACGAATGGGTACTAGGTTTATTTAAAAAATGAATACATGTAATCTGGGTATATGTTTAAGTGAATCCGTGGATAGTTTGGATTCACAATTGGAAACGGTAGTTGTGGCTGCAATCGGGTATCAGTTTTATTTGCGGGGTGATAGGGCTTTACAGCCTGACTGGGTCACAACCACCATGTACATGACGAAAAAATCCGTAATAGTGATCCGCTTCTGCGCGTCGCGTTTCGGGATCAGCCTGTGCATATCCAGCTTTTTGTAGGCCGGCATGATAGTGGCGACCAGCGATGGATAGTGTGTCACTCGGTAGTCGCTATTGTTTTTGGATTGTACTGTGCTTACCATCAGGCATAGTGCAGGCATTTTGCCGTGCTACGATAAAAAAAAAGAAACAATTTTTTCGCGTGATAACCAATTTGGTGCAAACGAAGTTGCACGGGTCAGCTAGTAATCAATATAGCTTAATTTAGTAGATTATTAAAGTTTTAAGATCCTACGATTTTTCTAAGAATTATGCATTCAGCGATGTGTTTTCTTGCCGTGGCGAAGTGGGCAAGCGGTTTGGTGCTCATGCACCGGAGAGGAGAAAGAACGGAAAAAATTGTTCACAAAGAATTTTTGTAAGCGAACTATATTTTTGCTTTCAACTTTTTAATGTTTTTTTCTTGTACCTAAAATATATTATTAAGGTAATATAATTAATTTATACGAAGTTGCGGGTATCAGTTCAATAAGTAAATATAAAATATTTAGAAATTTCTGGAAAAAATATCCAGTATAGTTAGTAAAACGTCTTCAGATAATCAGTTAAATATAAAATATATTGTATTAGCGAATCCAACAGACGTTATCTTGCTTCGGAAATAATAATAAAACCTGGAATTAGATTGCCGCGCCACCTACTGGGTCCAGTTGTAAATCTAAATTATTCCTGGATACACCTGAGCCCACACAAAATAAATCATTAATTTCACCCGTTTAGGATGAGTCCAGTCATATATATATGAAAAGATTAGTTATATATATATATATATATATATATATATATATATCTATACATATAAAGATAACTCATTACCTAATATAAATACTAGAATTGCTATTTCAAATAAAACTTGTATAAGAGATGACTTACGGGAGGTCAACGGAGTACTAATATAAATAATTTGTAATAAATCTACGATTAATTATCCAGCGAATCTGACGTCAAGTATATTTTTTTTCTGTTTATACATAAAGATATAACGTTATATAAATATCGTAAAGCAAATGGAAAACGAGAACATGTCAAGGATAATTGGTTAAGTTAGTCATGAATTGAAATGAAGTAATTATAATATCTGCCATACTTGTATTATAGAATCAGATGATGTAGGGATGGCGATACTTCGGAAAAAAACCTTGTTTCCTAAATCGATCTGAATCGTGGTCTGTGGAATCGATTCATTAAAATAATCGATGTCTAGTGGATTAATTATTCGAAAATCTTAATTTTTGTTTTTGTTTTGATGCGCTTTTTTTTAGAAAAAATAATTTAGGGGCAAAAAAAATTGTATGGATTATTTTTATATATATAGAAAAAATAGGATCTCGATTTAATAGTATCGGAGATTGAAAATCGGAATCGCTCCCTGAATCGTTTCGATATTTAATATCGATAAATAGAATCGATATTTCTATGTTTAAAAATCGATTATTTGATTAATCGATTTAAGATTGTCATTCCTAAGGTGATGTTTTTATGCGATTGGAGGCAAACGAATATGCGGATCACCTGACGGTAAGTAACCATCGTCGCCCATGCACACCTGCGATACGATTGACATCACAGATGTATTCACAGCCTTTGAGAAGGAAGTAGGTTTGTTACTTGAAGGTCTCTCTTCTTCCTAGCCTGGTGCGTTTGCCCGGTCTTCTGCATACTTTTTTGTGAGGTTATCCTTTAAGTTCTTTAAGATTCGTCACTGAAGGTATATAGGTTATATTAGACTATAAGCGCCGCCGCTGGGACTTTCTTACTAGGAACCGACGTATGTGTATACAACACGCGCGAAAAGCGACGACTTCCATCCGTTAAGATAATATGGATTGAATTTCAATTTGTAGCGAGCCGTTCGATAGTGGGAATCAGCAGCAGGTATCAATCCGAACAGCTCTTTGGAACATAATCCGTAGTAGGTTTTGTAAGGTACACAAAGTGATGTAACGTCCTTATAAAGCACCATACTGTTCTCGCTTTAAGAAAAGCACATGATCACCGACGATTCGAGCCGCTTTGCGTTGAATTCGGTCAAACGGAAGTGAATGTTGTTTTGTGTCGAGCTGAAAGGCGTAGTTATGAGCGGTATCCACTTGTAACGACTCCACACAAGTTCAACATCTTTTGACAAACACTTATCTGTTAGGACTGTATGAAAGTCAGTTTTATTTCTAGACTTACCATCATCTTTCTTTTTGGTATCTAACACCAAGCTAACTTTGGTAAGGTAAATAAAGATGCAGACACTGAAAATGTCAACATAATTAATCATGTCTAAGAAGTATTAAGTCACACTTACAAACCTAAAATATTAAATATTGCAAAAAATACAAGATTAACTTTAATCAAGATTCAGGCTGGGCTGATAGCGTGTCAGAGGCAGTTTATCAGGTCAGTGAGCATGCTCGAACCCTGGCTGCCTCTACCATGCGGCGGACGGTACACCGTGGGGTTTTAGTCCGTGCGAATCGGACATAACCTACCCTCTCCCCCGGGAGGGTAGGGTAAGATAGCGTGTACGAAAATTGTTTCGTATTTCTGTTTCACTCTAGCTTATGAGCTTAGTAGGTGGTAGAGCCACGCTGAAGCAATTATTGGTTTCAGCATGAATGGGTCGGCTCGTCCGTGGTAGCACCACCCTCTCACAAAAAATCGACGTGAAGTAACAGTGCTTGCATTGTTGCGTTGCGTTTGGTCAGTGAGATCATCGGAGACCTGTCTCCCCTCCCCTTACCTCTCCCTTTTCCTTTTTCTCCATTCCTCCAAACACAGGCTGGCAAAGCACTTGCGACTCCTCTGGAGTTGCTAGTGTCTATAGACGGCGGTGATAGTTTAACAACAGATGACCCGCACGTTTGTTTGCCTCTTATATGATATAAAAAAATGTGTCTGTCTGTCTGTAAAATTTATTTAATTGTAAAAATAAATTGTAAAAATAAATTGGAATTTATTTAATTGTAAAAATACATTGGAATTTATTTAATTGTAAAAATAAATTGGAATTTATTTAATTGTAAAAATAAATTGGAATTTATTTAATTGTAAAAATAAATTGGAACATAGATGTGCAAACAATATGTTGTGTGTATTTATGTGTGCCATAGAATGGCGTCCGGGAAGCAAGACCACAACACTACCGGATCAGCGCCGCCGTAATAAAAACACATAAATTATAAATAGTTCATATCATTAATTATAAAGAGTTCATTATTATGTTACTCGAATAACATTAATCTGATTTTGTCACTTGAATTATAGTTTGATTATTTTGTTACATAAATTTTTATGCAGAATTACGAGGAAATAGTAATTACTTTGATTTTCATAGTTCAGCCCATAAAAGGCAAGATGTCACTGACCTATACATACACACTTTAATATCGAAACATTAAAGATACATAAATAAGAATAATTGTATAATATGATAATAACAATAGTTGTACAAAGTGTTTGAATTGGTTAAATAATATTACTTTGACCGTTATTTATCACTTTTGTGTAGAATCATGTATAAATAATAATTGCTTTGACTTTCATAGTTCGGCCTATAAGAGGCAAGATGTCGCTGATCGACATCTCACAACATATTACAGATACATAAATACGAATAATCGTATAAAATGATTGTATTGCTTAAATAACATTAATTTATTCGTTATTTATTATTTTAGTGTTACTTTCATTATATTGTAGGATTATATGTAAATAATTATTGCCTTGACTTACATAGTTCGGCCTATAAAAGGCAAGATGTCGGTACTATCTACACATTTGTTATATACAAACTTCTATGAGGCGAAGCGCTGCCCAATTAAATATTGAAAATACCTACAAGTGTTAAACGCAATGGGGCTTCCATTAACATTTCTGCAATGAAGGATCAAGTGATAAATGTCATTGGTACATTATTATTTTGTCCTAATTTTTGTTATTCGAATAAGTAATACACAATTATTAAGTCGTTGAATTTGATGATTTGATCTTAGGTCAGCTCAAGCTAAGTGAATGTTAAGCTTGCGACTACGAATTTAAAGTCTAGACCTAAGGCTGAGATAAGTCGGAATGCGCTATATAGATTTAGCTATTAGCTAACAAGTTCAGCAGCCGTAAGACGGAAGGTTTTCAATTTGAAGGTTGCTAGAAATTAGAAAAAACCCCTGTCAGTCAAGTTATGGTTTTATCACGAGTCTTCCTTCACACAAAAAATTATATTGCGCTAAACAAATATCGTAAAGTATTGGTTGATTTATAAAAAAAATGTATCATAAAAACAAAGTGTAATAAGTCTTCGTCGAACACTTATTTGTTTTGCAACAGAAAAAATCTCTTCATGGTTATATAAACCAGTTTAATAGAATCGACCTTGTTTAATCAGCAATTAATCTTATAACGTTCACTACATCCTTATATGATCTGTGATCTTACATCCTTAAATACTAAAGGCGACGTCCGTCTTTTCTTTGATATGTTTAGCCGCATTGATCGCTTTGGTACGGGAAAAATTTATGGGTTCGCGTCAACGATGATTTCGATATGCTCGGGACGTATTACGCTTGCGTCAGACTATATCTAGACTAGATCCCCGGTAATCCGAGAAACGTTTTGCAAGGCAATGTCGAACTATCGAGTCTGTCGGATTATAGAGTAGAACACCCTATAGTTGGGATTTTTTACAGAACAGTACCTTTTAATCCGACACATTACAGATCCAATAATGAGATTCTATTATGTATGTCGAATTTAGTAATTTAAACAACACAATAGAGAACTTACGTTTTAATACAAAATTAACGTCAAAGTCGAGTAGATAATGATAAAAAATCATATAGCAAATCCTCGAGTAACATTTACTCTTAGTTTCATTAAAATCGGTTCACTCCAATGTTATTACAAATATATAGATACGATACCTAGTTATATTCCCACAGACTTCATACACGTGCCTAAACTCCGTTAAGCTTACCTAGTGTTCTCCGAACAGAACGGGAGCTAGACGCTAGGTCAGCATACGCCAATAACCGATGTGAGAAACAAGTTAAGGTTTCTCGAGAGAGTCTAGCATCGTCTCTCGTAAGTTTAAGACATAGTTTTAGAGGTCTCAAAATCGACCAAGTTAGTTTTAAGAATATTTCTTTGTCTAAAATCGACATTATAATAATAAAGGTCTAAAATCGACTATTAGTTTTTAAAAAGTCAATCCCAGCGCTCCCGAACATGTTGACAAAACAAACGGCACGGTAACGAACACATACCTATTATAGTAATATTGTAACTACACACTTAGACAGAATGTGGAAGTAAGACGGCGTATTCTCAATATCTGTTGTGAAATAGAAATAATTCTATGTTGCTTAGATACGGGCGAAATGACGGACATACGTCAACAAAATAAAGAATAATCAAAATGTATAACCTATATTTTCTGTAAAGTTTTATCGTATAGTGTTCAGTAATTTCTGCGTGAAAGAGTACGATATAGCCAATAATCAGCCATCAAGTTACGTATCTGCGTTTGTTGAATGAGTGCTTAAAGTTTTTTTTTTTTAACTTTATTTATGGCAATCAATCTTTTCAGATTATTACTGCCATTGTCGCGTAGTCAATAATATTACAAGTATCGTGCGATCACTGCAATATTGCGTCGTGTGAGTCAATATTCTAACAAGATGGTAGATCCCTTGTTAGAACCTTCCTGGGAGTTATTGTGGCATCTCAGAATTTCATGCTCCGTGATATTATTTGCCATTCACTTCACTTATGCACAATAAATGTAAAACACCACCAAGTTTACAAAATATAGAGTCAAATAACTCAAGATTATGAATAAAATATAAAATCCACTACATTACAGACTAAGATCCCGCCAAAAACTCCTATGCTTAAAGTTATAGGAAGAAAATGTCATTTATAAGAATAGTACCTGGGCGGCCGAGCCTAGCTTGCTTCTTTAAAAACATTTCTAATCTATATCTATATACTATAATAAAACTGTAACAGGTCGAAATCTGTACATTAAATATTTTTTGAAAATTTTAATCAGGGTAGACTATGTTATCGATATAGAAGCCAAAAATAATCTTTTTACAATTTTTGTCTGTCTGTCTGTCTGTCTGTCTGTCTGTCTGTCCCTATGCACACGCATCACTCTGAAAGTACTGAACCAATCTTGACGAAACTTGACATAGTGATAACTAATACTACGAGATTACATCAAATATACTTTTTGTCCCATAAAACGCAAAGGGTTCTCCAGGATTAAGGATTAAAGCCTAGAACCTAAACCCGTATTCCTCTGAAAGTACTAAACCAATTTTAACGAAACTTAACACAATAATAACTGATATTACAAGGCTACATCCAGGATACTTTTCGTCCCATAAAGCGCAAGGAGTTCTCCAGGATAACGAAAAACAAACATTTGTAGTTAACGTAACTAGACTTTTTTGCGACACTTTAGTACAAGAGCCGGCAACGTTGTAAGAACAAGAATTTTAGAATACCTGGTTCTTTAATATATCAATATATATATTTTTTGTATCATAGGAAGCAAATGAACAGATGGGTCACGCCATGTTAAGTGACCACCACCCTCTATAGTCACTAGCAACACCAGTGGTGTCGCAAGTGCCTTGCCAACCTGTATATGGGGGAGGGTAAAGGAGGAAAGGAGAAGAGAAGTGGGCCTCCGGCGCTCTTAGTGACCAAACGAAACACTACAACGCAAGCGCTGTTATTTCACGTCGATTTTCTGTGTGAGGGTGGTTTTAGCCCGAAAGGACACTTGATAGCCGGTTAACGTTGTATTTTTAATGCGCGTTTTGATTTAATTAATTTTGATTTATGAATAGGTTTAGGAACATTTTTTTTCAGTAACTCTTAAACACAATTAAAAGCATGAATTTATCACAGTCAGACATATTTTTCTATAAACAATCATATATATACCCGCTGATATATTTAATAAATAAAAATGATAAATTTCATACCAATTATTTTTTTTAGCAAAGAACAAATTTCATTTTATTAAACATTATTGATATTAAGATTTCACCATATACAACGAAACAACAATAAACGTAAATGTATGATTTGGGATTGACACCAACTTAAATATATGCGACGATCATCAGGCTATACGAAACCGAAATACCTTGGGCCGGCGAGGTGAAATATCTCGGCGTCACTTTAGATGAACACTTAAATTTCAATTCACACACATATAGAGTGCGAAACAAAGCCGTTATGGTCTTGGGTCGTCTCTGTCGTTTGCTTTGTCATAAGAGTAAAATATCCCCCAGACATAAACTCACTTTATATAAAACTTGCATCCGTCCGATTATGACGTACAGTTGTTCGGTCTTTGCACATGTGCAAAATCGTATTCAAAAGTTGCAGGTTCTCCAGAACCGAGCCCTATGTAAAATAATCGGTGCCCCATGGTACGTTCGGAATAAGGATCTCCACAGGGACCTGGAGATGCCTTCTGTCTGGGCGTGTATAAAATCACTCACACGTAGTTATTTCGAAAAAGCCACGAATTATACCAGCCCTTTAGTGGTATCCACCACGAACTACGAACCCGTACCCAACGCTGCGCAGTATAGAAAACGACCGCGACACATTCTTACCGACCCTCCTAATGCAATCACGTCAGCGAAAGATCAGTAGCAGCCTGTCTCTTCAAACAAAGCGTGTTCGCGTCCACGCCTGCATAATCACTATCACGCCACGGTGGTCTGGGGGTAAATTTCGCTCCCGCACACCAGATTAAGCCCCGATTGGCAACGGCTCAAGCCTAGAACCGTTCCCTCGGCCGGGAGTCCTTGAGTACGCTGCTCACGTGATACAGTAATACAAAACTTTACATCACTGCTACAACATCACACACATCACCTATACACACGTGCACGCCTACACGCTTACATGCTGTTTTTCTTTTTCTGAGAAATAAACACACAACAAAGAGTTCTACCCTTATTTTTCGCTATCCTATACTATATAGTTTAGAGAAATTTTTCCGATACAAAATACATATAGGAGTTGTTGAGGCACGCATGCTTGGTAAACATGCATGTTTCAATAACTTATATACGTATATCTAGATAGATTAGCTTAGGTTAGCTCAGATATGTCGTGATTTTTGCACAAAACAGGCGACAGCCCAAGTCGAGGTGTGCCGTGCACCCTTGAGTTGGTCGCCCAAACATCCCAAGTCGGTTGAGTGCCTTCAGCACTCGCCTCAATAGTTCGGTGAAGCTGTAAAGACCTTTCCAGGTCAGCAGCGTATACATTTCGAAAAAAATCGATAACATACGCTGCTACAATTATCGCTATCTTTACCGTGCAGCCAGTACTGCACTAAACTATACCTATAGCTATATTCTATTTACATATTATTTTTATAGCAATAAATCTGTCTAAATATTCAGTTAATACAGGTATTAAACATCTAAACAACAAAATTAAATCTTTCACACTAATTCAGTAATTAGTAAATAAAAAAATTACTTCTATTCTAACATGGGTTAAGATTACTTTTATTTTTATTTCCAAAAAAAGCATCAAGCACATTATTGTCAATACCAAAAATATCTTTCAATAATAATTCAATTTTAATAACGTTTCAAAGTTAGTGAAAAAAACACGATATAAATTTAATGCCAAATATTTAATGTAACAACGTAGAATAATCTACAATAGAAACATATCAACATGGATAAATTACCAAAAGGTGATAGGTACTATGTTGAAAGTGGTACAGAGATTATTTATAAAAATATATTGGAAATATATTTAAAATACGTTTTCGAAACAGTTTATAACTCTTAGACAATAGTTTCAAGCAACTGACAGTTGACGACGCTTCGCCGCTATGTTTGACGCTTCGATACGGTGTTCATATATTTTTCTTTAATACAGTGGGGTATAAAAAGGTTTTAATACAAGTTGAAGATAGTTATGACAAAGTCAGTGGTAGAGATGTTTATTTAGTTTTATGCAGGTTAGTTTTTATCTTCATTGATCCTGGTTTTTTTTTTTCGAAATGACTACCCTATTGACCGAGCAAGGTCTTAACAGCTTCACCGGAATATAAACAACGGAGTGGTAGATGATGCTACGAACGGGTACTAGGCTTATTAAAAAAAATCACATTTAATCTGGGTATATGTTTCAGTGAATCCGTGGATAGTTTGGATTCACAATTGAAAACGGTAGTTGTGGCTGCAATCGGGTATCAGTTTTATTCAATTTTTTGCGTTTAAAAATACTATTGAAACCAGTGATAACCAATTTGGTGCAGACGAAGTTGCACGGGTCAGCTAGTTTAAAATAAACTGTTATGTTTGCCTCACATAATTAGTATTTTTTTCGATAAAAAAAATATTTAAAAAAAGATATCTCTTTTGTAGTCACTCGGTTTCGAACTGGGGTGACATGGATTTTTGAAGCAACCGATTTCCATTTGAGCTATTTTTGTTTGACGGCGATGGCGAAATTTACCTATATATTCTAGCAATTTTTTTATTGCCTGAAAACTCAGTTAAAAAAAGTTTTTTTATGAATATAATCTAGCTAGATTGATTTATCGTCCCCGAAACTACCTACATACTAACTTTCACGGAAATAGGTGACGCTGTTTCCGAAATCCTGAATATATAACAAAATAAAAATATACAAGAAATGAAAAGTTTAAACGTATTAGATACAAACGCAGCCGGAGTCGCGAACAGCCGCTAGTCTCTGATTTATCTGATAAACAAGCAGATTCCGCTGCGTTTCCCATCTAAAAACATGTTTAGTATGCGAAAACATCATACAAAATAATTTTACAATGTTTATTTGTTGTTCTCAGAATTTTCTGACGGAGGTATAATTTCCATTGTTCTTGATCTCTCAGAGGTCAGATATACGATTATTGTTAACTGCCAACTTCCATGACACCTTTATTTGTTTAACCTTCGACATTCCTAAACTGTTTTCGGCTGCAACCAATTGTCATGTAAAGTAACATGTATAGAAATTTGAATAGGAAGAATATTTACACAATACCAATTTTGCTGTGATATTCCCAAACTGTCTTTGGCCACTAGTTGCGTACGGGGAACCTACAACCAATTGTCATGTAAAATGGTATGTACAGAGATTTGAATAAGAAAAATATTTACGCAATATCAATTTTGCTGTGATATACCCAAGCTGTCTTTTGATACTAGGTGCGTATTTGGCACGTTCAACCAACCGTCATGTAAATTGGTATATACAGAGATTTGAATAGTAAGAACATTTATACAATATCAATTTTACTATGATATTCACAATTTGTGTTTAGACACTAGTTGCATGCCGAGAACTTTCAACCAATCGTCATGTGAATTAGTATGTATAGATATTTAAATGGGATAAATATTTACACAATATCAATCTTGCTATCATATTCAGTAATTATTTGATTTGTAAGAATATTTACCGTCATTTTTAGTTGTAAAAAATTTATACGCGCTAACAAGAAAGCGCTGAAAGATCAGTGGAAAAACTCGTGGAGTTCGCAATTATCGATTTTCATTTGAATCCAAAAATAAGTTGCTAAATGATGCAGAAGGTATGCAGATATCCATTAATTTTGTTGCGATCAAGGTGATGTATTGTTTAAAACTTGTGTAGTAATTGTGTTTTATTCCAAACAATAGAACTGATTGTATAAGCTTCCGGTCGAGGATTTGAAGTCGCGGTTTTTTTGGCTTCAGATGTGACATATCATTGGATTGTAAAATTAATATGTATTTATTACTGTCAACCGCACGCGAGTTCATCCTCGTGAAATTAGAATATGAAACTTGGTAACGATAAAATATAACATAGCGCCATCTAGTTGCTAATTATTGTAATATTTTGGAATAACGTACGTTTTATTATTATTCATTTTACTTAGTCACTTACTGTAGTGTGAAATTTAAAAAGAATTTACTAAAAGCTTAAGTTTTAATAACGCGTCATTGCCGCGACTGATAGATAGATTTATAGCACTTTTATAAGTGTGAAATTAAATAATACATATATAATTTATAATTCCTCCAACATTATTAAGTATTTTTTTATCGCGATCGCATTTGTAAATTATCATCTGAATTTTTAAACTTTACTTCTTTTTTTAACTTTATTTTGTCAATCAATCTTTCAGATTATTACTGCAATTGTCGCGTTGTTAATAATGTTACAAGTGTCGTGCGACCATTTCAATATTAACCGTCGTGTCAATTAGTATTCTAACAAGATGGTAGATCCCTTGTTAGCACCTTCAAGGGAGTTTTTGTGGCATCTCAGAATCTCACGCTTCGTGATATTACTTTCCATTCACTTTACTTATGCACAATGAACTATATTAAAACAGTTAGTAGTGGTAGAGCCACGCTGAAGTTATTACTGGTTTCAGCATGAATGGGTCGGCTCGTCCGGGGTAGCACCACCCTCTCACAGAAAACCGACATGAAGAAACAGAGCTTGTATTGTTGCGTTTCGTTTGGTCAGTGAGAGCGCCGGAGACCCATCTCCCTCCCCTCTCCTCTCCCTTCCTCTCTCCCTTTCTCTCCATTCCCCCAAACACAGGCTGGCAACGTACTTGCGACACCTCTGGGGTTGCTAGTGTCTATGGACGGCGGTGATCGCTTAACTACAGGTGACCCGCATGTTCTTTTGCCTCCATATGATATAAAAAAAATACTAACTATATATATATTGGAATAACACCGTATATATGTTTATAAAAATATGTTGCGCTATGTTTAGTTGCAGTAAAAAGTCTATATATCAAATTCGTGTTGTCCGATTTCGATAAAACTCTACATAGATCTTCGTCTTTATATCTGTAATAAAGTTTTTGATGTGTTTCCGAAATATTAATTATATCGTGCGTTTTATATATTTCAGATAAAAGATAAAAAATGAATCTGATCAAATTTCTTCTAGATGACTGAGTCCTTTCCCGAACTGGTGGTAGTTTTACGTTCATAAATGCCTTCTCATGTTCTAAATTGAATAAAGTATTTTTGATTTTATTGTCGCCCCCTATACCATAATAATAATACAATTAATCTATATTAGGCATTTTGTTACATTCCTATAAATAAAGGGTCCCTGCCTCCTACTTTAGTGTATACTGTGTTGTAGGAGACAATTACAAATATTATGAACATGTTACAATTTACATACCATAGCATATAAGTGACTATAAATAATTATATATATTATAGCTGTGTATACAGCAAATTGAGTACTGATATATATGTTTTCATATGCTTTGATTCGATGTTTTTAAT
>JACEII010000406.1:40365-58610 GCA_014332785.1 Antheraea mylitta | reverse complement strand
ATATAATGAATTTATTGTCTATTTATTATTGATCGTTTACGTACATAAGAACAAGATCCATACACCTAGAAACAATTGTTTCAATTATTACTATTTGCACAGCCTTGACGTAGAGACGTTCAACGCCCGATATACGACTTTATTACAATTAACAACTTCGAAATGAAACTGTAGGATATGATAACTTTATTACATAACATTTAAGGTTTTTTTCTCGATCTGACTAAGCTATTGACCTTGCAAGGTCTTAACAGCTTAACTGGACTACTAAGGCGAGCGCTTATGGCACTCAGCCGATTTTATTTGACAACTAGCTCAAGGGTGCACGGAACACCTCGGCTTAGGCTGTTGCCTGATACATGCAATTCGCGTCCTATTTGAACTAGTCTAAGCCAACTATTCATACATATATGAGTTGTGGAAACACATATGTGTATCAAGCATACATACCTCAACAACTCTTATATATATTTCGTATCGGATAATTTTATAAACTATTTCAGTTTGATAAGGGAAAAGAATAAAACCCTTCCACTTTCATGTGTAAGCGTGTGTGATTGCACGTGTGTGGAGGTGATATGTGTAATGTTGTCGCAGTGATGTAAAATTGTGTGTGAGTGTATTGTGTAAGTAGTGCACTCAAGGGCTCCACGCCGATGGAAAGGACCTAGGCTACTTGTTATTTAATTATCTTTTTTCTTCCAATTTTTCATACACTGTTGGCCTGAAGGGATTTTACAACTTTACTGGTTTGGGTTTAATGGTAGGCATAAAAAGGTAGGTGGTATAGCTATGCTTAAGCTATTACTGGTTTCAGTATGAACGGGTCGGCTCAACCGGGGTACTACCATCAGACTCACAGAAAACCGACGTGAAGTAACAGTGCTTGCATTGTTGCGTTTTGTTCAGTCAGTGTGAGCGCCAGAGGCCCACCTACCCTTCCCCTCTTTCTTCCCTTCCTTGCCAAAATACAGGCTGGCAACATACTTGCGACTCCCCCTATGTTGCAAGTGTTTATGGACGTGGTTGATCACTTAACATGAGGTGTCCCATCTCTTCTTTTGCCTCCTATGATATAAAAAAGCACTCAACTGAAGTGAGTCAACTAGCTCAAGGGTGAAAAAGTGACAGAACCTCGACTTGAGTAGTTGCCTTACAAATAGTATGTACTTCCTGAATGTGTATATGTATTTGGAATGTGATGTGTATTGTTGGCTAGCGAGCGCGGTAATGTAACAAGTATTATACAATCATAGTTATCAAGGGCTCCATTCTGAAGGATCGTATCTAGGCTTGAGTCGCTGGCGGAGAGGGTTCACGAAGATGATCCTTTGAGAGACCCTCTTCACCGACGGAGGACCGGTAGAAGTTGGCGGCAATTTTACCGCCTTTTTCCGCCACCGCAGCTGAATCTGAAGGGATGGGCCGGGGGGCCCATCTCCTCGTTGCACAGTTCCGGCTGATGAGGGGGGCAGCTGGAGTGTACTCAGTATGTCTACCTAGTAAGTAGGAGCTCGGTGGCCACCTTTCGCTGGGTGGGCCGTTGGGATGACTATCCAAGGTTGAGAAGATAGTATGATCCCTTACCGCCCCAACAAATACGGTCTGTCGGTACACCGTGGGGTTTTAGTCCGTGCGAGTCGGACATAACCCAATATCTCCCCCGGAAGGGTAGGTATCCATTAAGGATTTCTTCACATTAAAAAAAAAAAGACTTGAATCGCTGTGAAGGAGTTTACGAGGAAATCTGCTTTGGTGCTTTTAGTGTAGCACGCGGCCTAAATCGAACAATACATGTATTCTAAAGAAGACTTACCGTTCCAGCAAGATAACAATTTTAAGACCGTTACTGTTCGGTTCTACGAATACAATAAAATTTGAAAACTTTTCTCTACTTTAAATACCCTAAATTAATTATATACACAATTAATTAATTCAGTAATGAATAATTATCACAAGATACTATTAAAAAAACAGTCAAGAGCAAGAATCGTATATCTTTTATTACTTAGTAAAATATATGTTGTCTGGTTCTACGTGTTATATTTTAATGGAAAGATCTTTTTTACTTTTAAAAAGCGACCTCCTGTACTATATCAGAGTAACTGTCACGAGGAAATTCACAAATATTTTCGGGGTCGTAGGTTTCGATGTTTGACCTCCGATTGAGTTACTGCTCCTTCTGGTTGATGAAGGTCCTCAGGACTGGGGTTATTCAATTAAAAAAGCAATTGTTAGCTTGCGTAGTTTAATTTTAATATTCCCCGAGTCTACGACCTTTCGTGCGGGCCAGCGTGCAGTAACTGGCTCGCCGTTCATACGTCGCGCTCTCATATAATTATTTGCTTACCATGCACTCTGCCTTACACGCTTACATTGTGTCCCTACAATTCTTATTTAATTATATGTATAGATGGTCATCCAAAGTCACAGTTTCGTATTTCTATTGCCAAATTACAGATCAGCTCTACTTTGCCCTTTTTAATTTTTTACGACTCAGTTAATTCACAATGGCATATTTATTATTGATATTTGTTTCAGAATCCAATGTGTACACTTGGTATATTATATCCAGCTTTCACCATACTTTACAAAAGTATACTGGTTGGACACTCTTCACACCTGCAAGACAAATAATCATGTATTATAGTACAGGATAAAAAATGAATTTAGTAAAAAACCGGTATAATGTGAATACCAAAAACTGTAATAAACTGATCGTCCCATGTTTCAGACTTAGCAAAACCAATAATAGTTTCTGAGGTAATAGTGTTAGGTTTTACAATAAAGTCCCAAAACATGCTACCGATTTGCCGGAATGTAAATTTAAGCGCCACGTCAAGCGGGTTTAGTGTCAAAAGGATATTATAGAGTGGATCAGTATGTGAACGATAGTGATGTCTGGAATTGACTCCTCTCTGTGCATCCACTATAAGCTATTGTATGATGTATTGAAAATATGTGTAAAAAATGTACCCGATCGAGTCTCTTGCCGGTTCTTCTCGATGGCTGGGTTGGTTTCTGAACCGGTTACCTTTTTAACGTTCATATGCGCCTTATTAAGGCCTAAACTGAATGTAGTATTCTTGATTTGATTCGATTGGATTATCCTTTACAATACAGGGCAGTTACATTGACAATTATCGGTCGTAAAAATATTATAAAAGCGAATATCATTTTGTTTGTTTGCTTTTTTGCGCAACGTGAAGAGACACTTACGCAGTCCGGCATGACAGCGGTGACCGGCGATGGATAGTATGTCTCTCGGTGGTCACAACTGTTTTTGGATTGTACTATGCTTACAATCAGGCATAGTATAGTCACTTTGCCGTGCTACAATAAAAAATAACTTATAACATAGGAGCCAAACGAACAGGTGGGACATCTAATGTTAAGTGATCACCCCCGTCCATAAACATTAGCAACACCAAGTGAGTTGCAAGTGCGTTGCCAGCCTGTGTTTGACGGGAGGGGGAACGGTGAGTAGAGAGGGGAGGGGATAGGGGAGCGTGGGGACATGTGCCTCGGCACTCTTACTTTTTTGTATATTAATGTGAGGTAATTCGATATGAATACGCCACCCTCTCGGAGGAGAGAGTAGGTTATGCCCGACTCGCACGTACTAAAATCCTAAGATGTACCGCCTGCCACATAGTAGGGGTGACCAGGGATCGAACCTGCTATGATGCTGAAAACCGCTCCTGTGGCAACCTGGCGAGCGAACGTCAAACTTCTTCCTACTATAGAGAGACTACTAGGTAGGGAGGATCGATAGTCATCGATGTTGAAGAAACATCGATGTTTAGCTGAAAAACAACAATGTTTTGATTTCGATAACATCGACACATCGATGTTATGAGAATAAAATATCGATATATTCTTTAGGTTCATCTATCGTTGCGTGTCCTAGCTAGGGACTAGATAACTATCAAATTTAACTATTTTACAATAGGTGATACTAATTGACGTTATCGAAGTAAGCCGTACGAATTTATTAAATAAAATTAAAAAGTAATAATTAAAATTTTAAACGACTATCGCAATTAACGAATTTTTGAAGTTATACTTTTATTGGCGCGTTAGGAAAAAAATATGAGAGTAAATTTTTACGATGCGCGCGCACGCCGTCACCAAAAACTGACATCCTTAAGTTATTACGATGCGCGCGCACACCGTCACGAAAAACAGACACCTGAAGTTTATACGATGTGCGCACACCGTCACGGAAAACCGACACTCTGAAGTTATTACGATGCGAGCGCACACGATCACGAAAAACCGACACTCTGAAGTTAATACGGTGAGCGTGCACACCGTCATGAAAAACCGACACCCTGGATTTAGCTATAGTCAATATTTTGTTTCTTCGTATTTGTTGTTTGTATTTCTTTATATTAAAACTTTCAATGTATGAAATACCTTTTTTCTATTATTAGTGTCGTTTTTTCTACAAACGTAGAATAAGGCAAAAGATAAAATTTCTCAAAAGATTGTTATCTTGTTAATCCAAAGAAGTATAACTTCTAACGCGTGTACATAAGTACACACACACACTTTTTTTATAAATTAAAGTAAATAAAATAAGTCATCATCATCAGCCTGTAAAAGATCCTCTGTAAGGCCATAGACCGCTTTTCGACGGAAGGTGAAAAACGCCTATTACTTACCCAGTTCTCATTAGCGCACACAGTTGCCCGAGATGAATAGGCCCATAAACGCAACATATGCAGCTACTTCTCCGTAAGCGTTTTAAATGATGTTCACTTTTAACTTTTGCCAAAGTGTCCACTAGTTGTAGATTAGTTGATAGTCCTACATTATTCATTGTATTGTCGCCTGTATTTTGTGCATCGTTGTAATCACCAACTTCCTCTGGATTGTTATATCCATGTGCCTCTTCAAGAAATCGGTTATTGTTTAATAATTTTGCAAAATTAAAAAAAGCATCAACTAGCAATATTAAGACCTACCTAAATCTATAAACGTGTTCTGTATATACCTTTTTTTTTAACGTGGAGAGAAAATTCTCATGGACTGTCAAGCTCCCGGAGGGGAACCCGGCTTGAGCCGCTCACTCCTACGTGCTAGCTACTCAGGGGTGGGGCCTGAACGGTGACTCTAACCGGCTAAAACTCCACAACAACCTACGCTGCACTATGGGGATGTCTCAGGGTTGCGTGAGCAAGCTTCGCTACACCCCCGGCGGCAGGCGTTTCCCACGCCGCACTCCGTCGCAGTTCGGTTGTAAGACTGCCTCTCAGCCTTCCTAACCCGTGCAATGGAGGGCCAGGGCCCCCGCAGTTATATACCTGGCAACTTTTTTTAAATTGATATATTTTTTCATCGCCTCATATTTTTTCGTCCATTTATCGCATAGCCGCGGCTAATTAGCTAGCTTGGTTAGTTTCTTACACTAACTTTCAGTAACAGCTCAAGACGAAGCTGACCGTAGTGGCTCATCAGCTGAGCGCGATTAACACTTAGTAGTTTAATGAAGCAATGATAGCCCTTAAAGCCAAATGCATAGATCAGTTGGAAAAAAACATATCAAGGTAAGAAATATGACTATGCATTTCGACAGATACAGTTCAAAAGGTCAGTCCGAATAAGGAAATACGTAACCATTCTACAACTAAAGAACTTACAGGCAATGTGTCTGCTAGCTACGGATAAGCGAAAGTCGAGTCATCGAGAGTATCTTTGAATTGTACAAAATATTACAATTAGTTCACAAATATTTCATATTTTTCGACATACATTATACTAGAAAAAAAAAACATGTTTTCTCATGATCTATTCCTTCAACGTTAATTTCATTTTTAATTTGATTAAAATCAGCCAATATTGAATACTGATGTGTTAATCAGAACACACAACCTGAATATTGCTTTTTTTAATACTAATTGTTTTGTTGTACAGAATCTTGGTCCACACCTTGCTTTTGTTGTCGCTTTATTTTTATTTATTTTTTTATTGTCTGCGTGAAAAATCGTATCTGTGAGCAACTATTGGGTGTTTTTTATTTATTTTAAATTAACTATTTACTATTTTAAAGTGAATTTTTAATGATGTTATTGCCTTTATGGTGGTTTTATTGTGATACTTTGTGGCTATTTTTAGATTATAATCCACAATGTCCCGCGCCGGAGCGTTCACGGCTCGATGGATGAACCTACTAACTGTGTCGTCAGTCACGTCGGTATAGTAGACATAGGTGTCAGGTGCCTGGATATTACCACTATAGCATGTTAGAATATTGTTATTAGGAATTACCTATGAGGATGTACTAACCAGGTCTCGAAGAAACTTCCATCGTTATAAGAACCTGTAACAATAAGACTTACTTAAGGTGGACATTCTCTGATTGCGCCGTTGCAATCGCGGCGCAATTGAGGGAAGGTTCTATAAGTGGGCTGTATTTTGCGGGGGTGCTATATTTTATGCGAAACTATGTTGTGATCAGCCATGACAAAATGGAGACGATATCGGGAAGGAATTGGGGAAGACGATATTGGCACATAACTCGTGGCGTTTGTGGTATCACCTGGCTAGCATTCTAAGTGGTTGTCCTTGAAGCACTGCACGGAATGTTCTTCATCACCACAGTGGTGGACGCTAAATTCTAGATTGAAAATTGTCACACACACCGATATCTGTCTATAAAAGGAGTATCGGCACGCGCTATATGAAGCGATGCGACTATTACTACTACCCCACTCGACCAAGCGTAAAAATCAACCGTTCAAGGACGAGGTACGATACGGTCTCTTCGTCGTGTATCGCGCTAACGAATGTTGTATGCATGTGCCAATCAAAGGTTAAAACTGGATGGAAAGTGTGGCAAAATAATCACAATGCTGCGGCAAATTTAAATTACATTAAGCGGTTCAACCATTGTCACTCTCTGATAATAATAAAAACCTTGATAAACTATATCCATTCCTCACGACTTACTTTAGCAATCCGTTTAGCAGTTTTTGAGTTTATCGCCAACAGACAGACGTGGTAGAGGGTTTTTTATTATATGTAATGATAATGATATTCAATAGAACGTGATACAAAGTAACTGTTCCAGTCAATATCCTATGCTGTGATTAAATTTAATCTGAGTAGTTTTAAAAAGTTCTACGACATTTTGAAGAAAAGCTTGAAGCGGTTAACTAACTTTTTCTTATGAGCGACGCGGTGTCCAAAAATCTTATCATATGTTTAATTACTTACCTCAGTACCTGTTTTTTTCTTTATAGGGAAATCCCTAACTGATATCCATCCCGCCGGGCAGCAGAGGATGGATATGGCCAAGTCGCACGGATTAAAACCTCACGGTACCTTTTTATACCTTTTGGCCGAGGGACCAGGGATGGTCTAATCGACAATACATCTGCTCCTCCGACAGATGTTATCCCCTTCTAAGGGGACCAAAATGCGGCCCGAGGAGCCAAGATGATGATGACAAGATAGACCCCTCAAGGGGAGTGAGTGTTAGACCGCCCCTGACGAACTGTGGAAGTCGCATCGGTACAATGCAATTCCACCACATGGGCCTGTGCAGTTTACCTGCCCGAGGCGACGGATATGCCTCAATACCTACGGTAAAATTTCTTTTGAGAGTCAGGTAGCCTTTTGTTCCAATATACTTGAAACACTAGTGACAAACCATTTCATTCGTTTTTAATTGAAGTGGAAACCTCTTTAGGCACGCTGAGTGGTAATTTTTGGCAGGATATAAATGTCTAACTAGTAAGCATGACCGTATTGCGCTTGCTCGGCTTGTGTCATACTAGTGACGTGTTGCATGGAGAGGGTTCGCGAGATAGACCCTGTAAGTGGCCTTTTCCTCCAAAGGAGGACGGGCAGCAGGAGGCAGCGCTTTGTCCAACTTCTCCCGCCACCGTAACCGGACCTGAGAGGATGTGCCGGGGGGGGGGGGGGGCATCTTCTTATTGCACAGGTCCGGCGGACGAGGGGAGGCTGCTTAAGTGTACCTAGTCTGCCTCTCTATGGGTAGGATCCTGGCGGTCACTTTCCGCCGGGCGGACCGTTGGGGCGGCTGTATAAGGTAGATTAGCTATAACGAGCTCTTGCCGCCCCAACAATGACGGTCGAATGGTACTCAGTGAGGTTTTAGTCCGTGCGAGTTGGACATAATCCACGGAGGGTGGCGTATCTATAACCGATTTCCTCACGTTAAAAAAAAGTGACGTGTTGTATAATATTTGTGTATATCTAATATTGATATTTTGGGTTGAAATTGTGCAGCCAATTATATGTTATTAACTGTATATATAATATATATAGCTGTCTTGATTTCCTCAACTTTTTTTCCCTTGTAATGTGAACAAACCAAAATCACTGAAATAGTAAAATGTACTTACAAAGATAACCAGAATTATAGACAACTTCATATTATCTCAAGAAAAGCAGATATCTAAGGTATATTCTTACGTTTGTAAACAATTTTATTATTTGTTAAAAGCCGTTTACATAGAAATGAATTCTTGTAGGACTAGTAACAATTGTGTCAACGTATACTATTTATACAGACTTGATAAAAATTAAATTGTATTAAAAATAAAAATTTAAATTTAGTGTCTATTACAACGTGGTTTATTGCTCGAAACGCGGCAACTAATTACCGGGAAATAGAATTGTAGAACGCAGTAATGTTATCGCTTCTCTAATTACGAAAATATATAAATGATTTATTTAATTACCTTTTTTATATCATAGGAGTCCCCTAGGTGGGCCCTCATATTTAGTGAGCACCACCGTCCGTAGATACCAGCAATACCAGGGGAATTGGACGTTGCCAGTCTGTGTTGGTGGGGACGAGAGGACGGCGATGGGGAAGCTGGAAGGGAGAGGGAGTTCTCCGGCACTCTCACTAACCAAATGAAACGCAATAATGCAAGCACTCTTACTTCACGTCGTTGTTTCTGTGGATCGGATGGTACTACCCCGGACGAGCGGACCGTAGTGCTCTGTTGGCTCGGGGACGCGGTCATTATACGAGAACCACGGTGTTTTCTTGCGACCACTACGACCTCCGCTTTAAAAGCTACCACCTTAGTCTACTGGCTCGAGCGTTATTGCACATCATCAAGGCCCTTCAGTGCATCGACGAGACTGGCATCTGTCTCTACCATCTTTGAGAGTTCTACGCCCGCCCACCGTCGGGGATCGTCGCCTCGCCTTGCTTCACCTCACCTCATTCCACCTCACCCCGCCTAACCGCGGGTCGGTGACGTACGAGGCTGAGAGGTGTCGACATATAGCTTGACAGGCAGCGGCACCAACACAGACATACGTTATAAAGTACTTTGATTTATTAAATGTAGTGATATATTATGTGGCTGGTAGCGTAGTTGTTGTGTATGTTAGGTTTTGCTATCTAATAGCAGATGGTAGTTTACTACAACTCGTAGTTTTTATCTTTATGATTGAACTAGCTTCTGCCCGCGACTTAGTTCGCGTGGAATAGTTACTTTGGACTCACGCTAACACGCAGCGAAAGCTCTCAAGAGGAAAAGACCCCCGATTTTAAACATTCTTCATTGGTGCTCCGCTCCTATTGATCTTAGCGTGATGATGCCTATAACCATTCACGATAAATGAGCTATATAACATTAAAAGAATTTTTCAAATTGGACTAGTATTTTTTTTTTTTATCAAAGGAGGCATACGAACTGGTGGGTCACGTGATGTAGTATGTAGTTACTGAAATTACCCCCTACAACGTAACAAAGCCACAAACTCGGAAACTTTACCTCTTTATAATATTAGTATAGAGTATATATAAAAAATATCATTAGCATACTAGCCGTATATCAATTATACATGAGATTATAAAGCGAATAAAGAATACATTAATTAGCCATAATTAGAAACTTGTTTAGCGTATAAGTATATCATTTACCGAATACATTACTAGTTGCTTCGCTGAGCATTTATTTTTTCCTAGCTTCTGCGCACTACTTCGTCCGCGTGGAATATTTACTTTGGGCTAACGCTAACTACACAGCGGAAGCTCTCAAATGAAAAAAAAAATCAATTTTGAAACATTCTTTATTGATGCTCCGCTCGTATTGATCTTAGTTAGCGTGATAATATATTGTATATGATACACAGTCTCTCTCCATAAGTGAGCTGAAAGAATTTTTAAAACCGGTTTAGTCTGTCCAGATATTACCCCCTACAAGCTCACAAACTCACAATATTTACCTCTTTATAATATTAATATAGATAATTTAATATATCCGTAAAAACTTAGATAAGCTGGATTTTGTAAAAGACCGACATAATTAATATACTAGAAAGAGCAACAAATCGGTAATTTTATGCTTCAGGCTTACTAAAACCAATAACAGTTTAGATACCTAATAGTGTTAGATTTTATAGCAAAGATTTTGTACATGGTAGAGCCCCGCTGAAGATATTTTTAGTTTCAGGAGGAATGGGTCGGCTCCTTCGGGGTAGTACCACCCCTCTCACAGATAACCGACGTGAAATAACAGTGCTTGCATAGTTGTATTTCGTTCGGTCAGTGAGGGAGCCGGAGGCCCACGTCCCTTCCTCTTTCCTGCTTTCCCTTTTTTCCCCTCCCCCTTCTCCCATATACCGGCTGGCAACGCACTTGCGACGTCCCTGATGACGCTAGTGTCTATAGACAGCGGTGATCACTTATTATCACGTGACCCACCAGTTCGTTTGCCTCCTATGATATAAAAAAAAAGTCCCAAAACTACTGATTTGTCGGATAATGAGTTCAAGAATCATGTCAAGCGAGTTTTAAATCTGAAAGCTATTATAGAGTGGGTCTATATGTGAACGATTGTGACGTCTGGTAATGACGCCTCTCTATGTGCGTCCGGTAAAAACGAATGTAGCTATTTATGTTTTGTAAAATACATAACCAGATTAGGTTTCTTGTCGGTTCTTCTCCAGTGGGTTGTTTGTCCAAACCGGTGGTAGCTTTGAAGTTCCAAAGCGCTTTTTCAAGGCCTAAATAGAATAAAAAAATATAAATCGATTTTGATAACAAAACGCGGGCCTTTGTTCATCGCGAATTCTATTGTTTTTTTTTTTTATCGAAGCACGACATAGTGACTGCACTATGCCTGATGTTAAGCATAGTACAATCCAAAAACATCGGCAACCACCGAGAGACAGATTATCCATGGCCGGTCGCCGCTGCCATACCGGCCATAATGACGAAAGTCACCCGGTACTGGATATGCACAGGCTGATCCCGAAACGCGACGCGCAGAAGCGAGTCACTATGACGGGCTTTTTCGCCATATGCATGGTGGTTGCGACCCCGTCGGGCTGTAAAACCCTACCACCTCGCTTTCGCCATTGCCTCGTTCGTTATTCAACAGGGTGCACCACGTGCAAGTGAGGTTGGCTTGGGTGTCTCAAGTCTTAAGATGTTACTCGATACCCCATACACCCCTTACTTGTAATTATTTAATTCATCTAACCCACGCTCTTTTCACTCTTTCAATATCCATGATGTAGTTATTTAATGATGAATTTTCTTTTCTATACAATGTAAACACTAGATGGCGCTGTTACATAAAAATGTTGTGTGCGATGTCGAAACTGTATTGTACTTTTATCTCTGTTAAATAAACAGTACCTGGACGACCAAGCTTGGATTTTAAAAAAAGCAGATTTTTTTGATCACTCGGATTCGAACTGGGTTAGACGGATTTTCGAAGCAGCCGATTTTCATCTGAGATATTTTTATTTTGACAGCGCCGGTGATATTTACCAATATATTCTATCTTTTTTCATCGTCTGAAAACTCATATTAAAAAGTTTTTTTATGAATGAAATCTAGCTAGATCGATCTATCGTCCCTACACACTAAGTTTCACGGAAATTACTAACGCCGTTTCCGAGATCCTGAATATATACAAATATAATCTAAATTTAGTTTGCAACTACACTGGCTTGATATTCGTGCACGTCGAAATGCTCACATACTGCATTTTCTTGATGGTGTTTTATTCGACCCTCGTTCTCCACGATATCTCCAAGAACG
Source organism: Antheraea mylitta (assembly GCA_014332785.1). Lineage (NCBI taxonomy): Eukaryota > Metazoa > Arthropoda > Insecta > Lepidoptera > Saturniidae > Antheraea > Antheraea mylitta. Next base: position 46,564 of record JACEII010000406.1, on the reverse strand, counting down.
GTTCATATTCTTAACGGTTCATGGTCGTGATCTCCGTTCGGCAAACACCAAAACTCTTGAGATCCCTCAGCACAGATCTACATTATATTCAAACTCCTTCACAGTAACTGCCATACGATTATGGAACGCGTTACCGTGTCGACTTCAAGATATTGAAACGATCAATAACTTTAGAATCCAATTACGCCACTATTTATTTGTGAAACATCAATAGGCAAGAATAAACCTGATTGTGGGCGTGGCGACGCAAAGCACGAACATTGCACTTTTAACAAAATACTCAAAAACATTTGTAACCCTATCTATGTAAACATAACATTCAAATTGTTTTGTCGGCCACTCGTTGTATTAGTGTTACGCGGCACGCACCGACGACCTAGTGGCGTTTGATAAATGCCGCCAAACACACCACGCCTGCATCTAGTTGAATTTTTGTATTTAATAAAAATGAATATTTATGTAATAAAATAAATAAATAGTAATTATTTTATAGAAAAAGTATGTACTGCTTTATCTCTTCATTATGCCATAGCTGATTCGTGTCGTAATCTGATCTTTTATGCATATAACTTATACAAAACAATTCCGATGTTTCACATTTGCCGGGCGTCCCGTGACAGCTCAATTTAATTTTTATATTATATATATATATATACATACATATAAGCTACACTCATAAACAGAGGAGTAGTAAACGTAAATGTCTACTAACTTTTATCCGAATTAAAGGCGGGTTGAGTTGCGGGCTTTATTATGATAACAGTTAATTCCGACGTGTGCTATAGTTTAAATATTTTAAAGAACTCTTTGTATAAAATAGTATTGGTGATAAGGACTCAGACTGTTAAAAACCTCTTTGATTTGTATAAATTTAAATGTATATTGTTCTAAACAAACATTATAATTCTATGCCAGTCTTGGAAAAATAAGGGTTAATAAATGTCTTGATAATTGCAATATATTATTTTACATATAAAATCGTCCAGCGACAACAGAAATCGAACCTGAACCCTTTTTTACATGGTGAAATCCCTTATGGATACACCACCCTCCCGGGGGAGAGAGTGGGTGATGTCTGACTAGCACGGACTAAAGCCCCATGGGTGCCCACTACCGCCAGATGGAGGACAAGGGATGGCGAAGCACTCAGCATGTCCTCCTACAATTATGGCGACCGTAATGGAGAATAAAAAAAAAAACAAATGTCATTTTCCTTCGGGCTGGAGGATAATAAAATCCTCTTTGATTTTTATGATTTTAAATGTATATTGTTCTAAATAAAAATTATAATTCTATGCCAGTCTTGGAAAAACAGTGTAATAATAAATGTCTTCGATGTCGCAAATATACTATTTTTATTTATAAAATCGGCTAGCGACGTAGAAATTGATCCTGAACCCTACAATTATGGCGATCGTGATAGGACAGACAGTTGGATATTCAACGTTCTAACATCAAATGAAATAATATGAGGAATTTTATCATTCTGGCTTCACTTGTGAGTAATTAATCGATTTAAAGTCCATATTTTTTAAAATTACAACAAGGAATTAAAGAATAACAGCTCGAATAATTCGCTTGTTTAGTTAACAATTTATAGTTCCACTTTAGGTTTAACTTGATATACCTAAATTGATATAGCATATGATCCTCCAAACTCTGCTATTCTAAACTCCTCTTCAATCTTTTCGACTGACCAGAATATAGCGCAAAGTATCATCATGAGTTTAATAGAAAGTTAAAATTAGCCCCGCCATAAGTTTTGTTACAAATGACAATGCATTTTTTAATGAAGTAATGTAATATTATTAAAATGTATATTTTTATTAATCTCAGTAACAATAAAATCTATTCGAAATAGCCACCTTTGGCTCTTATACAGGGCCTTAATCTGTTTATCCACGAATCTATGGATTTACGCATTGTTTCCAAAGGAAATTTCGCCACTGCTTGTTTCAAAGATTTTTAGGAGACTCAATGTCACCTTGTCATTTATAGCAGGCCATGTCCTCTAAAACTGACCATAATTCCCGGTCTAAAGGGTGGAGGAGGTCTGAGCTATATGAGGGCCAGTCTTCAGCTCTTATAAAGTCCGGAACGTTGGTTTCAAGCCAGGCTTGGGTAATTCGTGCTTTGTGACCAGGTGCAGAGTCCTGCTGGAAAGTCGACGGTATATTTTTTAAAAGTGTATTAATGAGAGTCTTCACAAGATGATCCAAGATCGTATCTTTTCACTCCTTTGTCACAAAATCGTATTTTTGTGATTACTTGATAAGACACGCCCTACCAATCAATCACTGACCCAGGATGATGACCACATTGTACTTTTCCGATCACTTGAGCAGCTTTTTTAGAACTGTGAGTGTACACTTTATCATTTTGTTTATTGTAGTGTTGTTGAATCGTGAAATTTTTTTCATCGGTAAAGTGGATATTTCTGAGCATTCCACCTGCGTATCATACATCAATGGCGAATGAGAAACTGAATTTCTCCAGTATTGTTGTCCCCTGAACAAATGTCTACTAACGTTATAAAGATTTAATAGCATCAATATCTTAGTTTGACTAATTCATTATATCATTTTAATGATAAATTCGCTATACAGGGTTACTTGTGTGCGAATAATAATAAAAATATTTATTGCCAAACAACTTTTCCTAAGATTAAATATTTTGATAATATAACAAAGATTCTTTCTAAGTACGTTATAGATTATACATTGATCTCCACACTAGGCTCGAAGCCTGTCTTGTGGATTTCTACTTCAGGATGATTTGTACAACCGCTTAACAGTTAAAGTTTAAAGCCATGGATGGATCCTGTGTCTTGCTTCCTATGGGTTACAGTTCTGGATGTTACAGTATATGTTTACTTTATTGTATTGAAATGGATGGATAAAGTAACTTCATTTTCTTGAGATACAGTGACACAAAACCTTACACCACTGTTACAACATCACACACATCACCTATACACGCTACACACGCACCTATAAACGACAAGGAGTTCTACCCTTATTTTTCCTCATTCTATCCTATCCTATATAGTGTTGAGGACTTTTTCCGACACAAAATACATATAGGAGTTGTTGAATTACGCATGCTTGGTACACATGCATTTTTCAATAACTCATATACGTATATCTAGATAGCTTAACTTAGGTTATCTCAGATAGGTCGTGATTTGTACACAAGCCAGGCGACAGCCCATGCCGAGGTGTGCCGTGCACCCTTGACTTAGTCACCCAAACATCCCAAATCGGCTGAGTGCCTTCAGCGCTCGCCTCAATAGTTCGGTAAAGCTGAAAAGACCTTTAGAGGTCAAAAGCGTTTTCATTTCGAAAAAAAAAAAAAATTGTAATGCCTCAGGAACACGCTTATTGACAACCGGGATCTTACGCTGTCATTTAGTGGATTTTATATTTTATTCATAATCTTGTGTTATTTGACTCTATATTTTGTAAATTTGGTGGTGTTTTACGTAATATAGTTAGTTTATTGTCCATAAGTGAAGTGAATGGAAAATAATACCACGGAGCATGAAATTCTTGGATACCGCAAAACTCCCTGGAAGGTTCTAACAAGGGATCTACCATCTTGTTAGAATATTGAAATAATCACACGACGTTTGTAATATTATTGTACTATATCGTCCATTGAAAGAAAACATTGTCACTGGCAACTGCTTCTGCGGAGCCAAAACAAAATAAAGAAGAATATAAACATTGAAATTAGAAATATTTAAAAAGCAATTTGAAACTGCATTTAAAAATGAAACTCTTTAGCTTTTTATTGGATTTTGTTTCATATATTTGTAGGTTTTTTTTACATTCTGCTTTTATCTTAAATATTTCATACCTATTTCACATGTTAATTAACTAGTAACTTTAAGATATATCGTAAACATGTTTTCAGTGGTACAGAAAAGGATAAACGATACAGAAAAAAAAAGCTTTTTCTAGATGGTAGAGCCACGCTGAAGCTATTTATTACTGGATTCAGCATGAATGGGTCGGCTCGCCCGGGGTAGTACCACCCGACGCACAGGAACACCGACGTCAAGTAACAGTACTTGCATTGTTGCGTTTCGTTCGGTTAGTGAGAGCGCCGGAGGCCCACCTTCTCATTCCCCTCCCCTCTCCTCTCCCCTTATCCTCTACCCCAGCCATCTAGACACAGGCTGGCAACGCACTTGCAACTCTCCTGTTGTTGCTAGTGTTTATAGATGGTGGTGATCACTTAAGATCAGGTGACCTGCCTGTCCGTTTACCAGCTAAATGATATATAAAAAAATCGAGGCAGTCATAAGGGTTGCCAACAGAAGGGAAAATACAATATCATAGAACAGTGTTTTTCAAAGTGTGGGCCGCGACCCACGGGGTTCGCGGAGCCTCTTAAGGGGGTTCGCGAAGCGAAGTTCTATAACGGAGTTGCAAAATCCTGAGAAAACTACTACAGTAAAAAAACAAAGTTTTAAAGATTTATTAAGAAAAATGCTAACTTAAGGACATAATCATTTATATTAAAGTACATCGGCGACCGAGCCTAGCTCGGTTCTTCAAAAAACATTAAACCGACACCCTGAAATTATTACGAATCGCGCGCACACCGTCACGAAAAACAGACGCTCTGAAGTTATTATTATTCGTACGCATACCGTCACGAAAACCCGACATTTTGAAGTTATGATGATTCGCGCGCACACCGTCACGAAAAACAGACAACCTGAAGTTAGCTATAGCTATATTTTGACTATAGTAAACATTTTGTTTCTTTGTATTTATTGATTGTATTTTTTTGTATTAAATACCTTTTTTTATTGTCAGTGTCGTTTTCGTTCTACAAACGTAGAATAAAGTGAAAGATAAAAAAAATTGTATCAAATAATTTAAAAAGGTAAAAATAAGTAAAAAAAAATAGAAAAAATAGATTTAAATTTAAAAGATTTTTTTTAGTAATTATGGGACGTAAAAAAACTACTTAGTTAAATAATAAACCATATTCAGTATTAAATAACGCGGCGCTCGATCTGTAAATTGAGTATTACTTAATGTAGTTTTATTTATTTAAACTCAATAAAGATTAAAATTTTGTAAAAACTATTTGCACATGTGCTATTGAGGTATTTAAATGAATATGAAATAATGAATAAATGAATGAAATGAATGAAATAAATAGGGAGAATGCTTTAAAATTTAGTACATTCAAAAGTCGTGGGTGGCAAAGCTGAAGCTATTATTGGTTTCAGCATAAATCGGTCGGCTTGCAAGGGGTAGCACCATCATCTCACAGTAAACCGACGTGAAGTAACATTGCTTACATTGTTGCGTTTCGTTCGGTCAGTGAGAGCGCCGGAGACCTATCTCCCCTCCCCTCCCGTCTCCTCTCCCTTCCCCTTTTCTCTAACCCCTCTCTTTCTCTCCATTATCCCAAACACAGGCTGGCAACGCACTTGCGACTCCTCTGGAGTTGCTAGTGTCTATCTATGAACGGCGGTGATCGTTTAACAACAGGTGACCCGGCTCTTCGTTTGCCTCATATATGATATAAAAAAGCCGTTTTGGATCGTTATATGTAGTTTAGCTTAGCTCGGTTAGATTCGCCTATTTACATAATCTAGGCAAATAGCCCTTGGGAAAGGGGAAGAGGGTGGTCAGTAGTATCCGACTCGCACGGACTTAAACTACACGGTGTATATACAGATGAATTAAGTAGCGTTTCGTAGGTAACCACCTAACGAGACCGAACCGGGAAAGAATCTCTTGGCCGCACATCTGGCAAGTATTCATACGCCCAGGGATGGAGTTGCGATGCGTTTTTCCTTGAGTTGTTGAAACCAGGCAACGTCGTGCACTGATTGATCTTCGTGAATTAGGAGACACGATTTAACACGCTACATAGCTAGCCCTTCCCATTGACTGCTTAAGATAAATACAGCCATATCACGTTTAGCGCAATTTTGAGAATGGCGGTAATGCTGGTATTGGGGCCGCCGCCCTGTCAAATATCTCTATATGAACGGCGACACCTCTCGGCCTCGTACGTCACCGGCCCGCGGTTAGGCGGGGTTAGGTGGAATGAGGTGAGTGAGAGGTGAGGCGAGGCGAGGCGACGTTCCCCGGCGTTGGGCGGGCGTAGAACTCTCAAGATGGTAGAGAGAGCGCCGGTAGCCCGCCTCGGTGGCGACAGTCGGATGCCG
>JACEII010000405.1:0-17273 GCA_014332785.1 Antheraea mylitta | reverse complement strand
CGTATTTAACATTTTTGTAATAAGACCAACAGTGTTGATCGCAACACGTCTAATCGTTCCATTATAGTAGGTATTAAATCAAGTATATGGTAGTTGTAATGTAGTCGAATATAAGTGTCATCTTGAATGTGTGTGATCGAATACTCGTATAAAACAATGGCGTCAATAGAGTAATATCAGCTTCACTGAAACAAAATATCTTGATGAAACCATATAAGAGTATTTGTAAACGTTATCAGCTTCTTTTTTGTATTTTACTAGCTTGTGTCTGCGACTTTGTTCGCGTGGAATAGTTACATTGCACTAACGCTAACACGCAGCTGAAGCTCTCAAAAGGAAAAACCCCAATTTTGAAACATTCTTCATTGTTGCTCCGCTCCTATTAGTCTTAGCGTGATTATAATTAAAATATTTAAACATAGTAATAAATTTGATTTCCTATCGCCTTTATTACAAATTTTGTTTAGAAAAAAAAAAAATAGTATAATATTTTTATCATCTATATACACACGTTTACCATAAACAGATTGAGTTTTTCAATGTAAATAATAACCAACAGCACATAATTAATCATATCAAAAAGTTTCTTGCAAAAAAAACTGCATTAAGGAACTGTTTTCAAAATGAAACATTCTATAACATCTCATGCCATATGAGGTACGTAATAAAAAAGGGGTATTCGTCAGTGGCGTATCTTTACCATCTGGGGCCTGTGACAAATTCTTTTAATGGGGCCCTATCAGTAAAAATCGTCACGTTGTACTCAATTTAATTTTAATAAACTTCCAGATTCTCAACGAACTCAATTGTAGTACGGTCTTTAGTTGTCTCACTTTGGATTTTAACCAGAACTTATAAAGATATACTTTTTAAATAAAATAAAATGCTCAGATACAATGTAAAAAAATATTTTCGAACTTGCGGCCTCTTGGACCGGGGCCCTCTTGGGTCGGGGGCCCGTGGCATTTGGCCAGCCTTGCCACCCTATCGTTACGCCACTGGTATTCGTGAGGATTCGAAGTCCCAGTTACTAATGTTAATTAATCACAAATATAATTTTAGATAGACGAGATATGGGTGGAAGGTCCTCGAGGTGCGTGGGACGGTACCCGCGTAACGCAGTGGACACACGTCAGAACTCGAATGGGCCTTGTGCAACTCCAGTATGACCTGGATGAACTCGCTCCCGCTGGTAGATGGAGCGTCCGCGTAAGACTTGGAGATGGATCTCAGGTATTGTAGGGCTCTTTCTAAATACACTTGACTAGCTATCGCTTTTATTTACGCTAAGAGGAATCTTACAGACGACTAGAAGCTCAAAGAGTATGGGTAGTGTCGTAATGACTTCTGCCAACTAGATAAACCGTACGGTGCACTATGAACCTTACGCTGCACTGTAGGACTGCTCCGGGATCATGCAAGCATGCTCCAAAATACCCCCCGGGGCTGGCCATTGGCCCCATCAAAACAGCCCGATTCTACGACCACCTCCCGGTCTGCTGAACCGAGTGCAGTGGAAGTTCAGGTCTCCCGCACCTTCTCCACTTTTGTTCGAACGTCAATAGCAAAGTTGCCCCCTCTACCGTTTCCCACCATTGATTTTTATCAAGGTGGTCTTACTTTCATAGGCCTCCCTTAAGAACTCTCCGTCCTATCTAAACTTAACTCCCCGATCCCCCTACACCTGACTATCTACGACCCACAAGTTGCAAATCTACCACCAAACACCTGTTCCGTCAGCTCTTAACTAAGCCTTATTATTCCGAACTGAAATAAATGTATTTGTGTGAAATATGTACGGAATCCCCAATCGAAATTTCGAATCGACATCTCGTATCGGAAATCCGTCTGTATGTGGCCGCCTTTGACATCAGATGGAATTGTGTTCCAACGCTGAAATGAAGAGAGTATACAATACTAAATTTCTAAATAGATAACATCTTTTTTACTATAATATGACAGTGACTACAGAGCACGGTGTAATTAAAAAACGAGGATAAGCCTCGCCTCGCTTGGTGGATTTACCACCGATTGGTTATAGAATCCGACACGTCTAGAGGTTTTAGAACTGGTATAAGGTGGCCGCAGTTTAAAAAAGACAAAATTACTATTATTAATAAACAAAAGATATATATTGCAATATAACTTATGCATAGTATAAGTTCACACGATCTCTAACTACATTATCTTCTTTTTTTTTCTCGATCTGACTACGCTATTGACCCAGCAAGATCTTAACAGCTTCACCTGACTAAACATTATTTCCGCTTAGATATAAGAACTATAGATGAATTTGATTCGGAAGTTAGACATGGCACTGTTGTGATCGTAGAGAGAGACGAAGCGAGATGTTAAAAAGAGACAAAATATGACATGGCCGTTTACGTCTATATCCCGTTGAAGTAAAAATTTCTTTAAATAATTTGAACAGTGAACGAAAGTGAATCGTCACGCTCGGGTCAGTGACGCTGAATAAGGTTTACTATCTAACAAAAAGTGCATCGCACCAATAATTACGTGTCCAAAGACCTCTGCCACGCCTGTCTGTCTGTCTATTCGCGATAAACTCAAAAACTAATGAACGGATTTTTTACCAGTATTTAAAGTTATTCTTAAGGAAGGTTTAGATGTATAATTTGTCAAAGCTTTTTTATTAAAAAGCCGATATAAAGTCCGCCGGGCCCGCTAGTAATAAAATAATATTATGTTTAGTTTCACTTCTATCGTATGCACATAAGCATCCATTTTATTTATTGAATATTGTCGTAGGGCACAGCAGTATTTATGGTGGGTAGTTATGAACTGCCGCCGTTCCAGCTGAGCGTGCGGCACGCGCCCCGCGTCCTGCGAACCAGCGAGAGGCTCGTCTGGACTGTATGCGTCAGGTATATTATCCTAATATAAGCTCTAGGATATATTTTATGAATTTCTTGGTGAGATTTCATCGTTAAAGCAGTACTTTAGCGGTAATGTGTATACAAACAAAGAGACAGACAGAAATTTATTTTATTATTTATTCAAAGACGCCTGCAACAATTTTTTTCATAAGAATCTAAAACGTATTTTGTATTTTATGTATAGATTTTAATCCTTAACAACTTAACTATTCAAATTATATTATAAGGTAATAATATCTGATATGCATGCCGTTATATATAGGGTCATACATAGCAAAATAGTTGGGCTGTAGTACACTTCATTTTCAAGTTGGTAGAGCCACGCTGAAGCTATTACTGGTTTCAAAACGAGTGAGTCGGCTCGTCCGGGGTAGTACCACCCTTTCACAGAACACCGACGTGAAGTAACAGTGCTTGCACTGTCGCGTTTCGTTCGGTCAGTGAGAGCGCCGGAGACCTACCTCCACTCCCCTCCAACCCACACTCCTTCCTCCCTCTCCCTCTCCCCCAAACACAGGATGGCAACGCACTTGCGACTCCCCTGGTGTTGCTAGTGTATATGGGCGGTGGTTATCACTTATCATCAGGTGACCCACTTGTCCATTTGCCTCGTATGATATAAAAAAAAATCTAATAACTAGCGGGCCCGGCGAACGTTGTCCCGCCTTGATTATAAAAAACAATTGACAGACTATACACGTAAACCTTCCTCATGAATCAATTTATCTACTGGTGAAAGCTGTATGAAATTCCGTTCAGTCGTTTTTGAGTTTATCGCGAATAGACAGACAGACAAACGCAAATAATGATAACAATACATTGATGTTGATTCTATTGGTAAACTTAATAAATAATGTAGGTATCCCTGGATGGAGGCGGTTGAAGGTATGCTCGTAATCCGGCTCCGAGGAGCTGGTAACTCTGGATCCCACAGCGGCATCAGAACAGCCGTGAGGATCCGCGCTCCCCGCGCCTGCCACCGGCACGCCGCCGCCTCCAGGAGGATCGGCCTGGACGGTTCCAACCCGCCTGACGTCATCATTGCTGACTTCTCATTCCAGGTGGAATCTACTTCTATTCCATTTGATTAAGTCATTAATATAGGGTTTTTATGTTTCAACTAGCTGTGCTCGCTACTTCGTCCACCTTATGTACGAAACGGTAACTAATCAATTCATCCGAATGTATTAAGTTCACTTTTTTTTTTTTCGAAGTACGACATAGTGACTGCACTATGTCTGATGTTAAGCATAGTACAATCGAAAAACATCGGCAACCACCGAGAGGCAGATTATCCATCGCCGGTCGCCGCTGTCATGCCAGCCATAATGACGAAAGTCATCCGGTACTGGATATGAACAGGCTGATCCCGAAACGCGACGCGCAAAAGCGAGTCACTATGACGGGCTTTCTCGCCATATACATGGTGGTTGCGACCCAGTCGGGCTGTAAAACCCTACCACCCCGCTATCGCCATTGCCTCGTTCGTTATTCAGCAGGGTGCACCACGTGCAGGTGAGGTTGGCTTGGGTGTCTCAAGTCTTTAGATGTTACTCGACACCCCTTACACCCCAAACTTACTTATCTTCTTTTCTCTCGTACTTAAGTCGCGTCCTCATTAAAACCACAATAACTTTCAACAGACCGGACCAATTTTGATTAAATAAAGACTAAATGCTACTCAAAGGTATGCTTTATGATTTTTTATCATGAGGTTTTATCGCGAACACAGTATTTTGACACTGCATATTCATACAGACACTAAAATAGGCATTTATAAAATTCATACAGACACTAAAATAGGCATTTATAAAATTCATTGAAATGTATCCTGTTACTTGTTCACAGAAAACTGCAACACTTTTCTTTCGAAAGTCTATAAAGACACGTTGGATTTACATTGTTATTATTGATTAGAATATGATCTAAATATATAAAATCACTAGCCTCTACCCGCGACTTCGTTCGCATGGAATAGATACACCAACACACAGCAGTTCTCAAGAGGAAGAAACATCCCGATTTTGAAATATTTTTCATTGGTGCTCCACTTTTTTCGTCCTAGCGTGATGATATATAGCCTATAACCATTCTCGATGAATGAGCTATATAACACTGAAAGAATTATTCAAATCGGAACAGTAGTTCCTGAGATTACCCCGACAACGTCACAAACTCACAATCAATTATATATATTTTTATAAAGTCTATTAATATATAAAACGTATGATGTAGGGGTGTGCGAATATCGTTCGAATCGAATTTTGATATTCGATCCGAATTTTCAAATTATTCGAAATTCACGAATAATTCGAAAAAAATTGAATAATTCGAATGATTTAGAATAATACTAAAAAAATCGCGAATAATATAATAATTCCGAAAAAAATTGGGAAATTCGGGAAATTCTGAATTATTCGATTCGAATTTCAAATCGAATATATATTCGATTCGGCATGAATCATTCGTAAGTTCGAATTTTTCGCACACCCCTAATATGATGAGCTGCAAAATATTAATATTACATGTACACAGGCCACTAGACTGCCGCAAGGGCATTACGGCCGTTCACGCTTACATAGCATGTCATGACGTGAAATTAAAAATGTATCTCCTGCCAAAAAGCCATAAGGGGAATAAATGAATTTTTATTTCATTATATAATAAAATATATTACAATCGGTTTTTTTATATTAGGTTTTACGCGAACATAGTCACGGGCACAGGTAGTAGACAAAAAAGATAAGATCAAATTACACTTAGCGAATCAAATTTTAACAGTTTTAAACAACTCGTTAAACCCCTGCTTGGGATTTACAGGAAGAAGGTACTAGAATGTGGCAGAACACAACAGTTATGTCGAGGGTTGTGGACAAAGCTATTTCGTTGGAGTTTTTGACTAAACATCGGGCTGTTATATCGCCAGGTCTACCCTATAAGCTAAAGGTAAGGTATGACAAAACTAACAAACTGACAAGCCTAATTTTTTCATGTGAGACATCTTTCACAGCGGGTCAAGTCAACTGTTAACGTGGCGACGCGTCGCCACGGGATGTTACTTTAAATTAATAATTTTATAATGTTTATAAAAAAATGTTTTGTTCTTAAATTAGAAATTAAATAATTCATTTTTGATCATGCCATATATATTTCGTGTTGTGGATTATTCTTTTATGCAAATATCTGTACAAAATAGTTTTCATGATTCACATCTGTCAGGCGTCCTGCGAAACCAAAACATCAGTACAGACCCATAGTGAAAGAAACAGCTGAAGTTTTCGCCAATTCACTGGAAATCCATAATTTTAAAACTAACAATGGCTGGTTAGAAAATTTCGAGAAACGGCATGGTTTGACCTTTAAGAAAGTGTGCGGCAAAAGCCTTATAATTTAAAATATTGTGTTTCCCTTGGATTTTAGTGTATCGAGGTTCTACTGTATTTATAGAATAAACATTTTTTTTTTTCATTTGGTGGTTATCACGGTGACTTATTTATTAGATAACTAGCCTCTGCCCGCGACTTCGTTCGCGTGAAATAATTACTTTGGGCTAACGCTAACACGCAGCGGAAGCTCTCAAGAGGAAAAAAACCCCCAATTTTTAAACATTCTTCATTGGTTCTCCGCTCCTATTGGTCTTACCGTGATGATAGCCTATAATTCTCGATAAATAAGCTATATAACATTGAAATAATTTGAGTTTTTGGTGGGATTTTAGTATGTCATGTAGTGGATTTTATATTTTATTCATAATCTTATGTTATTTGACTCTATATTTTGTAAATTTGGTGGTGTTTTACATAATATAGTCAGTTTATTGTGCATAAGTGAAGTGAATGGAAAATAATACTACGGAGCATGAAATTCTGAGATGCCACAAAAACTCCCTGGAAGGTTCTAACAAGGGATCCACCATCTTGTTAGAATATTGACTCACACGACGCTTGTGATATTATTGACTACGCGGCAATGGCAGTAATAATCTGGAAGAAATCGGACCAGTAGTTCCTGAAATTACCCCCTACAACGTCACAAATTCTACCTCTTTATAATATTAGTATAGATGAGAGATTTTCCTTCATTGTTCGGATGACGACAACTTATGTGGTCGAGTTTTTGGCGGGATCTCAGTCTGTTATGTAGTGGATTTTATATTTTATTCATAATCTTGTGTTATTAGACTCTATATTTTGTAAATATGGTGGTGTTTTGCGTAATATTGTTAGTTTATTGTGCATAAGTGAAGTGAATGGAAAATAATACCACGGAGTATGAAATTTTGAGATGCCACAAAAACTCCCTGGAAGGTTCTAACAAGGGATCCACCATCTTGTTAGAATGTTGACTGACACGACGCTTATTATTGAAGTGATTGCACGATGCTTGTAATATTATTGACTACGTGATAATGCCATTAATAATCTAAATGATTGATTGCCAAAAATAAAGATAAAAAAAAAAACTTATGTGGTCAGATAGCTTAGATTATTCCGTTCGGTGAATGGGTTCGATACAAGTGATTATTTGTATGTGTCAGGTGCAAGCGAGGCGGTGGGACGACAAGCCGGCGACGAACGAGCGAGTCGTCTCCTGCAGACACGCCGCCACCGCCGCTAGTGGCGCGACTGTTGCGCAACACTCGCGCGACGCCGCGACCGCTGCTGTCTGCGTGTCCGCCGATACAGATGACGCTGGTATAGCCAGGCTCATGTTCGCACCCGGCGATGACGTCACACCGTACTATCGATTCGAGGTTATACATTTCTTCTTCTTTTTATGGTCGTGGCTCCGCAGAAACATTTGCCAGTGTCAATGTTTTCTTCCAATGGACGTTATAGTACAATAATATTACAGGCGTCGTGTGATTATTTCAATACTGTAACAAAATGGTGGCTCCCATGTTAGAACCTTCCAGGGATTTTTTGTGATACCTCAGAATTTCATGTTCCGTGGTATCATTTTCCATTCACTTACTTATGCACAATAAACTATATTGAGTAAAACACCACCAAATTTACAAAATATAGAGTCAAATAACACAAGATTATGAATAAAATATAAAATCCATTACATGACAGACTAGGACCCCGCCAAAAATTCCAAGGTTCACATTTAAATATTATGTTTAGTCTAACTCCCCTGAAAAGACGCTTTTTTTGGTAACCAATGTTTTCGTAGATTATTACTGCCAGTGTCGAGTACGTAATAATATTATTACTGCGATCATTCCAAGTTCAAGATGTTGACCATCTTGTTAAACCTTCCAAAGGAGTTTTTATAGCCAGTCGGAATCCATACTCCGTGGTATTATTTCTCATCTACTTCACTTGTGCACTATAACTGAATTATATTACGTAAAACGGTTGTAGTCCGGTGAAGCTGTTAAGACCTTGCTGGGTCAATAGCGTAGACATTTCGAAAAAAAAAAAAAAAAAAAACGTAAAACACTACAAATATTACAAAATATACAGCCAAAGAACACAAGATTATGTATAATATATAATATCTACTTCACTTTATAAAATCTCACCAAAAACTCGAGAAGACATTAATGTTAACTGTTACTATAAGTTCGGAAGTATAACTCTGGAATCGACAAGAGCTAACAAAAAACTCTATTGGGTATTTTTTTAAAACCATTTCTCGTACAACCGTAAGGTTTTAATATACGAATGACATGATGAAATCGTTTATTCATAATGCGCGATACAATATAACGTATAGACAGGCAAAAAAAATCATGAATTCATTTCACATGCAGTGGAAGGAAAACCTTAAAAAATAATAAAACATTCATATAGAAGATACACACTGATGGTTTATGCAGGCGCACACACAAACTTATAAACATAATAAAAACATTGTATAGTGTATCTTATCTCTTTCCCTCGCACGTTAAGTCCTATAGATGTATATGCTTGTCTCTTTTTAATGTCGCTTTTTCGTTTCATTGTACAACGTATCTTTAACTCGTCGTTCTGTCCAAAGAGTTTTAAATACTTTAAAAATACAATATTTTGATTAGCAATACCGTTGGCTAGTTGGAAGAGAATGCTTTGTGCGATTAAGCTCACCAATGTATTAACTCGAAAGTTCAATAAAGTTTCATTCATTCATTCATTACAATAGTATTAACTGTAAAGAGTTTTCCGACAGGCGAGTTTAGCAAACGATTCTAGTGTAAAAGCAGCACCCCTCTCGCTCCCGGTCCACCGTTCGAGTCCCAACCAGGCTGCTTTGGGTCCCCTGAAAGCGGACTCGCAGCTCACCAGGACCTTCGTACCACTCTACCTGCATCTGCCGAACGTTACGACAGCCATCACTGTTCATTTTGTTGTAAGTTGTCTTTTTTTATATCATAGGAGGCAAACAAACAGATGGATCACCTGATGTTAAGTGATCACCACCGTCCATAGACACTTGCAACACCAGCGGAGTCACAAGTGCGTTGCCAGCCTGTGTTTGGGAGGAGAGCGGGGGGGGGGGACATGAAGGGAAGGAGGAATTGGAAGGGGAGGGTAGGTGGGTCTCCGGCTCTCTCACTGACCGAATGAAACGCAACGATGCAAGCACTGTTACTTCACGTCGGTTTTCTGTGAGAGGGTGGTGCTTCCCCGGTCGAGCCGACCCATTCGTGCTGAAAACAATAATAGCTTCAGCTTGGTCCATCACTTTTATCTATGTAAATATACTAGCTGTAGCCCGCGGTTCCGCACGCGTTTTTTAAAAATGTATTCAAAAAATGAACAATTGCGAGTAGGTATTTAAAAAACAGAAATTCTCTTTCAAAAATTTTTGTAAGTATGACACTCACGTGATCTAGTGTAAAATGTAACGTGTACATTAGATACGTGAATGCTGACAGTGTGTCAAATGCGATGGGGTTTACCGTCAGCAACATATCTGGAACTTTATCCTACTATAAACCACCCTCAGTGCTCACTTACACTATATAAGAAAATAAAGCAGTTTTTAAACTATACATTATCGAACAATATGTGTTTAATTTTCTATTATATAGATAATATGCCCATATTGTCGATATGGTTAATTATTCTTATACTTTGCTATAATCACTGAGTTATCTAGACACAAGCGCGGAAAATATAACAAAATGGCCACTAAATTGACTAGAAAAAAAATATAATTCAAATTACATACAAACATATGTCTTTGAGTTATATTTATTATTAGAGTCCAATACAGCGCACGTTCCCAGTGAACAATATATTTTTGATCGATTTCACATTGAGGAGATGGAACCAAATATTATCAGTAATTTCTATCTAAAGACAGAATACTTAAAATACGAATACTTAAAAAACGAATACTTTGGGGTGTAAGGGGTGTCGAATAACATCATAAGACTTGAGACACCCAAGCCAACCTCACCTGCACGTGGTGCACCCTGCTGATCAACGAACGAGGCAATGGCGATAGCGGGGTGGTAGGGTTTTACAGCCCGACTGGGTCGCAACTACCATGCATATGGCGAAAAAGCCCGTCATAGTGACTCGCTTCTACGGGTCGCGTTTCGGGATCAGCCTGTGCATATCCAGTTTATTATAGGCCGACATGATAGTGACGACCGGCGATGGACAGTGTGTCAATCGGTGGTCGCTATTATTTTTGGATTGTACTGTGCTTACCATCAGGCACAGTGCAGTCACTTTGACGTGCAACAATAAAAAAAAGAGGTTATTAAAGAATATTAAAAAATATTTTGGAAGCCTTTTTTAGCCTGATAAATCAATGAAATTCTATAAGAGGTTATGACACTGTTTGACATTGAAAATAACGATTATAATGTAGAGGAAAATTAATAGGTTATTTAGGGGTCAGCAACGCGCACGTGACACTTCTGATGTTACAAGCGTCCATAGGCTGCGGTGACCGCTTTACACCAGGCGGCCCGCATGCTTGTTTGCTACCGACGTAGTATAAAAAAAAAAGATAAAAATGCAAGGAAAAAAATGCATTACCAAAATTCTAAGTCATTGAAATCTTGTAAACTTGCAGTACATTCTTGAGAATGCTATTAAAATTATTAACGAAAAAGTTTGGGAAAATTTTGTGAACGGATTTTGATGAATCCTTACCATATTCAAATAAAAAAAAAACGACTGTGTGATTTCCCGATTAGGCCTCCCACGGCAACGGCTCACGCCTACACGCTTACACATGAAAGTGGAAGGGTTTACTTTTTTTTCCCTTATCGAATTGAAAACTCTTTTTTTCCAATAATAAATATATGGAGGAGTTGTTGAGGCGTGTATGCTTGGTACACATATACGTTTCAACAACTCATACATATATGAATAGTTAGTTAGGTTAGCTAAGATAGGTCGCAATTTTGCATGCAACAGGCAACAGCCAAGCCGAGGTGTGCCGAGCACCCTTGAGCTGGTTGCCAAAATAAAATCGGCTGAGTGCCTTAAGCGCTCGCCTTAGTAGTCCGGTGAAGCTGTTAAGACCTTGCTGGGTCAATAGCGTAGTCATTTCGAAAAAAAAAACGACTGTGTGATTATTGATAAATTAATTAATTCACAGGTGATAACCCGAGGTGGTATAATATATCGTTGGGGTGCGACAACACAATGTCCAATATCGAGTCAGGCAAACCAAATACAAACAGCACCGAGGAATAGCAAATGTTCTCACATACCTTTATACAGTGTGAACCCTTTACACAGATTAAATAACGCTGAAAACTATACGGAAGGACAAAACGCACCGGAGAATTATAGATATAGCAGAATGAGTTATAAAAACTATCCGAATTTACATAGGTATATAGTCAGATCGAACGTTTACGGGTCAAATGTGACCCATAATGGTAGAAGAAGGATTCAGCACGAGTCGAAAGCGAAACAGAGGAATGCTAGAATAATCCAGAAGGTGGACAACGCGGTGGACTCGTTACTCGACCGGCACTTATTACGTGTCATGTTACCGATCAAGGTGACCAATCAGATGTGCCCCGATAGCCATTTGGTCGCGTATTTCTATCACAATGGCGAGTTGGTCAGCGCGAGTAAACACTTCGAAATGGATGAGTGCTTCGCTAATAAGGTAAGATTTTTTTTTGTATTTTTTTTATTGATGCACGACAAAGTGACTGCACTTTGCCTGATGGTAAGCATAGTACAATCCAAGAACAGTGGCGACCATCGCGAGACAAATCATCCGTCGTCGGTCGCCAATGTCATGTCGATGTCCATATTGCTATGGATTTTGGGTATAACGACGTCAGAGGGACCAGTTTAATAACGTCGCTATATATGGAAGTCTCTATATCCAGAAGTAACTATTTACATTATAAAGTTTAAACTAAAAATATTTTTTAGGATAATGTTATTCATTTACATATTTATTATCTATACTGATATTATAAAGAGGTTAAGTTTGTGACGTTGTAGGGAGTAATCTCAGGAACGACTGGTCCGATTTAGAAATTATTTCAATGTTATATAGATCATTTATCGAGGATGGCTATAAGCTATATATCATCACGCTTAGACCAATAGGAGCGGAGCACCAATAAAGAATATTTAAAAATCGGGTTTTTTTTTCTTTTTGAGAGCTTCCGCTGCGTGTTAGCGTTAGCCCAAAGTAAATATGCCACGCGAACGAAGTCGCGGGCAGAGGCTAGAACCTATGATGAGCCGCGAAATATCAATATAAAATACCAACATTACATATATACATACCGCTATACTCCGCGTCGCTAGTGTGACGCAAGCACAATACGGTCGGTGACACTTACTAGCAATGTCACTGACGCGAAACCATAAATAACCTCCTGCCAAAAAAAGGCCGTTTAACGCGCTTAAAGAAGTTTTTACATCCATGTTCTTCCGTAATATTGAAACTTAAGTAGTGGTAGAGCCAAGCTGAAGCTATTATTGTTTTCAGCACGAATGGGTCGGCTCGTCCGGGGAAGCACCACCCTCTCACAGAAAACCGACGTGAAGTAACAGTGCTTGCATTGTTGCGTTTCGTTCGGTCAGTGAGAGAGCCGGAGACCCACGTACCCTTCCCCTTCCTCCGTCCCTTCCTGTCCCCCCGCCCTCCTCCCAAACACAGGCTGGCAACGCACTTGTGACTCCCCTGGTTGTTGCAAGTGTCTGTGGACGGTGGTGATCACCTAACATCAGGTGACCCATCTGTTCGTTTGCCTCCTATGATATAAAAAAAAAAACTTGGTCTAATTACAACCACTGGACGATCATTAGTCATTGTAAATGTATTCTGCAGGTGGAAGCGACCTGGTTATCCCGACAGGTGTTACCAGGTTCTATAGCGTCCTTACAAGTGTCGAGTCCAGGCCCTGCACTCTGCACTCTCACCGCGCTGGACACAGCCTCCAAGTGGTACAACCCACCGGTCACGGTGAAGGAAGTTCTCATGAGTAATCTGAGGAAACTCATCGAATCACATCGGAACCTCACGGAGTACGACGCTGCAGGAGACTGTTTCTTGAGTAAGTAAGAATTTTGTATCTTGAGTAAGTGAGAATGTTGGTTGTTCCTTTAGTAAGTGAGAATATTGGTTGTTTCGTAAGTGAGAATGTTGGTTGTTTCTTGAGTAAGTGAGAATGTTGGTTGTTTCTTCAGAAAGTGAGAATATTGGTTATTTCCTGACTAAGTGAGAATGTTGGTTGTTGCAATTACAAATCTAACAAAAAATAATTCCGTTTAAATTGATGCATTTGTATACATTCCGCAAATTATTTTTATTATTTTATTTTATTGTGGGGTGGCAACCGCTATAACTTTGACAGTGGACTGTATAAATTACCTGGTGGTAGATACCCCTTTAAAATATATGCCGAAAGTATTACATTATAACTGAGATAGAGGCTCAGTTATCTGATAAATCTTCTCCGCAGCCGTTGCTGACGTTGAGAACATCAACTTTCTTGATAAAGCACACCACAAATTAAAAAACCGATTTTAGTGCCGAGCCGGTATGCGTATAGTGCCAAATAGCGACTATAGATCCAGGTGACGGACAAGTGGCCAATCACTACCGTTTTTTATTTATATGCTACTTGACAAGGACATACGTTGCTGTCACTCAGTTATAACACGTTGAATTGAATAAAACGCGTGCAACCTACAATAAACTGGAGTTCATAATGAAATTGAAAATTAAACCGTAGCGCTATCTATGAGATTTTTATAACATTCAGTCCTACAGTTTTATGTCAATAAACTAATTTTAAGCGCCATCTGTTCGAGACTGATGGAATTTACAATTAATAACAATAATCAACTTTGAAAAAAAATTGTAATTAAAAATTAATGAGGTTATTAATCGATATATACATTGTCCTATATCTCAAACTGAACTATTTTTTTATATAAGAGAAGGCAAGCGAACGGGCGCGTCACCTGGTGTTAAGTGATCACCACCTTCCATAAACACTTTCGACCACAGGAGAGTAGCAAGTACGTTACCAGCCTGTGTTTAGGAGGATGTGGGAACGGGGGAAGGGTGAGGGGGAGAGAAGAAGAGAGGGGAGGTGGATCTCCGGCGCTCTCACTGGCCGAACGAAACGCAACAATGCAAGCACTATTACTTCATGTCTGTGTTCCTGTGTGTCAGGTGGTAGTACCTCGGGCGATCCGACCCATTCATGTAGAAACCAGTGGTTTTAGCGTTGTTTTACCACCTCATAACTAAATTATACATAAATGCCCCAAGATCACAAGATTGGTTGTTCAATTCATTGTAGGTAAAGAGCATGACACTGGACTTTTGTTAATTTAAGATGTCGAAAAATAAAATTTGGAATACCTCCGAGCCAATTGATGCTTAAATAAGATGGAAATATTATTTTTTTTTATGTCATAGGAGGGAAACGAACAGGTGGGTCACCACACTTTAAGTGATCACCACCGTCCATAGACACTAGCAATAGTAGTAGGGTACATACAAGTGCGTTGCCATCCTGTGTTTTGGGCGGAATGGGGTGGGATGGGGAGAGAGGAAGGGAGTTGGGCCTCGGGCACTCTCAGTGACCGAACGAAACGCAACGACGCAAGCACTGTTACTTCACGTCGGTTTTCTGTATATTATTGTATACCTTTAAATATATATTACTAAATAGAAAGTTGATCTGTTCTCAGACGCGGAGAGTCCAGACACTGCGAGCAACAACATGGAGCTGACTAGCAGCTGGCTCGCGGCGGCCGGAGTCAGGGTGCTCGGTGACGTTACTCCGAGGCACTGTACCTCATCACCGATGCCTCTAAGCACCGAGGAAGGAACTCTACCCAGAAGTGACTTCTCGGAGGTAACCGCCTTACCAATAAATATCCCCATAAAATTATCAATAAAACCGGTCTATACTAAAATTAATGAAACATGGTATTTGTACCTATCGGTAAAATTTATCTATTGTAAACATATTGGGATTTACACATTATACAATACTAGCCTCTGCCCGCAACTTCGTTTGCGTGGAATAGATGCACTAACACCAACACTAACACGGAGCAGTTTTCAAAAGGAAAAAAACATCCCTATTTTGAAACATTTTTCATCTGTGCTCCGCTCCTATTTATCTTAGCGTGATGATATATAGCCTATAACCATTCTCGATGAATGAGCTATATAACAATGAAAGGATTATTCAAATCGGACCAGTAGTTCCTGTGATTACCCCCTACAATGTCACAACATCACAAACTTTACCTCTTTATAATATTAGTATAGATAACACTTACAAACTAGATAATTCTTCCCTACTAATATATTATAGCATAATACTTTCCATCTAACAATTGTAACTTTAAATATAGCAATAAAGTAGGTTAAATAGCGTATTAGTTGATATTCGATAAAAATAAATATTTTAGCCCGACCCAAAGGGAAACTTAAAGGACAATAAAAATCTCGGGATTTTTCGTCTTTACATATTATAAATTAAACGTCAGGTCCTCGGTAAAAAGATAACTGATTTTATAAAAGGTATAGTTAGGGCCGAATCGCCGGGGCATGGCTACCTCAGTGTCGAGCACTTGCAGGCTGCAAGAGTTTACTTGCCTAGCGTGTTGACAATGTTTTAATCGCTCTGTCTGAGTCATGCTCATCTGCCCAGTGATCTGATGAAAACGGTTGTTGTGCCTGTTGTGAAACATAAAACCATCAGAACACATTTTTTTTTTTATAGAAGCATGACAAAGTGACTGCACTAAGCCTGATGTTAAGCATAGTACAATCCAAAAACATCGGCAAACCACCGAGAGACAGATTATCCATCGCTGGTCGCCGCTGTCATGCCGGCCATGACGATAGTCACCCGGTACTGGATATACACGGCTGATCCCGAAACGCGACGCGCAGAAGCGAGTCACTGTGACGGGCTTTTTCGCCATGTACATGGTGGTTGCGACCCAGTCGGGCTGTAAAACCCTACCACCCCGCTATCGCCATTGCCTCGTTCGTTGATCAGCAGGGTGCACCACGTGCAGGTGAGGTTGGCTTGGGTGTCTCAAGTCTTATGATGTTATTCGACACCCCTTACACACCATCACAAGGTTGTTATGTAGACGAGGTATGCGTCAACAATATTAGTTATGGTGATGATAGTGTTGCTGAACCCTTCGATCAACGCTATGATGAGTCTGCTCACAATTTGTGAAAGATATGTGGAGCCCATGGGCTCAAATATAATGTTGGACATTTTTTTTATGTCATATGGGAGGTAAACGAATAAACTGGTCACCTGTTTTTAAGCGATCACCGCCGTCCATAGACACTAGCAACCCCAGAGGAGTCGCAAGTGCGTTGCCAGCCTGTGTTTGTGGGAATGGAGAGAGAGGGGAAGGAAGGCGAGAAGGGAGGGGAGCGGAGATGGGTCTCCGGCGCTCTCACTAACCGAAGGAAACGCAACAATGTAAGCACTGTTACTTCACGTCGGTTTTCTGTGTGTCGGGTGGTGCTACCCCAGACGAGCCGACCCATTCAGGCTGAAACCAATAATAGCTTCAGCGTGGCTGTAATATGTTGGCTCGCAGATTTGCTAAATACTCGACTGAAGTGAAGGCCCCGCTGTTTAAAGCATACTGTCACTCTACACGTACAGCCTAGGGGTCAACTATACGCAAAGGGCATACCGTACAATATAATAACACGTTTAGGGTGTTGATGGGGTTACTGCGCTACTGCAGCGCCTCGGGCATGTTCCCGTAAGCGAGAATTGATGGGTTTCACGCCATCGTGCGCAAGCGATGCACCTCACTGATACGCAGGGTACGCGCTAGCACCAACAGCATCCTAATTGTTCTAACAGACAGTTGGGACAGCCCCATACTGGGAAATTGGATACGTACGATTCATATTCTGTATAGATGTAAGTACTAACAC
>JACEII010000404.1:0-22921 GCA_014332785.1 Antheraea mylitta | reverse complement strand
CTACACAGAGTCAGGATTAGACTCCACAGAGTCAGGATTAGACTCCATAGAGTCAGGATTAGACTCCACAGAGTCAGGATTAGACTCCACAGAATTAGGATTAGACTCCACAGAGTCAAGATTAGACTCCACAGAGTCAGGATTAGACGCCACAGAGTCAGGATTAGACTCCACAGAGTTATCACTAGATACTCTTGTGTTTTTGAACTTCGTTACTTTTAAGAAACATACATGTGTGAATTGCGTATCTCGTCCTATTGCTCTTTTAAAAATCGATTAAGTAGTTACGTGAAACGCAGCTGTGTGAACTGTAAACTTTTCTCTTTAGTTTTGTACGACTTCTAGTGCGATCGTAAACTGTTTTTTTTTCTTTTTTTTTTAGTGCGGCCCACGTGTTTACATTAACGGTGATTGCTTACTTAGGCGAGATAGGCAGTCAGTTTACTGTTAGGCATTGTACTTAGTCCACAGCTCTCTTGGCTCGGACTCAGAATCTATAGCTACGTTTCGGCGCGCAGAGAGGTTGCCGCGCGTTTCCCCCTGCCTTCCTCGGGCATTGGTATGGCCCAACTTGATACTGGTGAGCGTGATTACACTATTTTTTAAGTAAAGTACGAAAATAATCCCGTCTTTTGAGACCAATTTGTGGCCGCAAAATCCTATAGCCGCACTAATGCGCAATGCTCCGTGACATGTGTCAACGTTCCGATCGCGAATTCTTTCACGGAATTAGATTCGGCGCAGTCCCTGCTACCTAGCGGTACTCTAGTCGCTTCTATCCCGAGTTCCAGCAGAGAAGCCGGCTCCAAGATGGAGCTCGACGTAGCCGTGCCCGCTGCGTTCTCCGCGATTCCCGCGACCGTTAACGGTGTTTACGTAACCGTCTCGCGCAAGCGCACCGCCAACACGACATCCGTGTCTCCTGCCTCGGGTTCCGGATACCCGGCCGAGTAGTACATTAAGGTAGGTGAGCATCGGGTGCCCGTCTATGCGTCGGCCAATCCCCGCTCCGACAGGTGTAGCCCTGTCCCTGACTCGCTAGCTGAAGCCATAGGTGCTACAGCCGAAGGTAAGAAGCCTCGTTCTCCGTCCCCTATCACTATCCAGAACAAAGCCTCCTGGTTAAAAATCTCTTCTCCTATGAACCAAAAATCTATAAGGTACACCTCGGCTTTGAATATCCCTGCGGATATCGAAGTCGAAGTTATTCCGACAACCGACCACCGCGCGTTCGCTCCTCTCTTAGGGCAGGCAAGTACGCGTATTTCAGTTTCGGTCCCGAAGAAGAGCATCCCCTCTCTTTTTAGAAACCGCTATGACTTAAGGCACTCAGTCTATATGGAGTTCCTACCTATTCCTTAGGTCTCTCATGTCGAGTATCTAGGTGTCACCCTCGACAGGAAACTCACGTTCATACCACATGTCTATAGAGTGTGGAATAAGGCCACCATGCTCATGAGTTGCTTACATCCACTGGTATGCTCAAAGATTAAATGCCCTTCAGACATAAGCTCACTCTTTAAAACACTTGTGTTTGTCCCATTCTAACATACAGTTGTTTCGTGTTCGCTCATGTGTCAAGACTCCGCTTTCATAAGTTGCAGATTTTGCAAGTTCGATTTTTACGAAAAGCTATCGGTGCCCCGTGGTATGTCCGAAAGACTGATCTCCATAAGGACTTGCAGTTTCCGTCGATTTGGGCGCACGTAAAGGCGTTCAGGACCAGCTACTTCGAAAAAACCGCTAATCATCCTAATCCGTTAGTAGTTTGTGGAGTGAAGTCCTCGAGCACGCTGCTGTCGCAATACAGTGACACTGAAAAATTTCAGACGCTAGTCGAACAACACAACACAGATCACCCCCACATGTGTACACACATTTACACAGGTACACATATGGCGGAAGGGTTTTTATTTTATTTCCCCTATTTTTGAACTGGGTTAGTTTAGATTAGCCTATTTGTCAGACAAATAGGAGGATAGATTCGCAAAGTTGCATACAAGGCAACAGCCCAAGCCGAGGTTCGGCCACTCTGGCATCCTTGAACTGGATGCCAAGTGGCGGTGTGCCTTAAGTGCTCACCGTAGTCCGGTAATGCTGTGAGGACCCGTCAGGCCAACAGCGGAATTGGTTGGAAAATAAAATGGTTTCTTTTTCCGTAGACAGATGACAGTTTATTAAACTTTTTGTTTTATTTTGTGTATCGTGTATTCTGCATTCTTTCAGTTATAATTTAAGAAATTCCAGAACCCATTAAATTTGGTGATAGACTCTAGTCTGCCATTAGGTTCGTTTCCTCTCATCCATTGAATATCATATCAGCTTCTAATAATGCGCCAATAAGTATTATTTGGGAATATAATTTTAATTATTTATAATTCCGTCAGCTTCAAGTGTTTACTTAATTAATTGATTGCTTTTTTTATTGTAGCACTGCAAAATGACTGCACTGTGTCTGATGGTAAACACAGGGCAATCCAAAAATAATAGCGACCACCGCTTGATACACTATCCATCGCCGGTCGCCACTATCATGCCGGCCTGCAAAAAGCTGGATATGCACAAGCTGATCCCGAAACGCGGCCCGCAGAAGCGAATCACTATTACGGGCTTTTTCGCCATATACATTGTGGTTACCCAGGTGACCCAGTCAGGTTGTAAAACCCTACCACCCTGCTTTCGCCATTGCCTCCTTCGTTGTTCAGCAGGGTGCACCACGTGCAGGTGAGGTTGGCTTGGGTGTCTCAAGTCTTATGATGTTATTTGACACCCCTTACACCCCAAAATCAGATGACGACATTTATTTGCGGTACCTATCTATAATGTTATTTCTGAAATCATGCGGTTAACGGTTTTCGTAGTCATCACTTAGTGCGTACTTTCAAGTTTAAAATTCTAATAACAGTACTTGTAACATTACAGTGATTCTTCGTATTCAGTTATAGTCATTTTTGAGTTGAGCAAAATGATAAACTTGTCCACTTACCCCAAGAGCAGTGTATGTTGATAGAGATAGCTGCAATGTTTGTGAAGTTTGCTGTACAGCAATATAGGTAAAGTTCGGATTCAGGAAGTGATCCATTTTTATGTGATGAGCAAATTTATTTGTTTCGTTTACTTTCCACTATACCAGGTGAATGTTTAGACAGTAGCAATATTTATGGAGGACACCTTGCACTTGATTCTCGTTCTAAATCAGTTTAAAAAACAGGTGCTTAATATTTGACCTAATTATTTAGAAACATACAAAAATTATACTCAATCCTCTAAGCGTCTATTTTAAAGCACAGTGTCACTGACCGTCGAGTGAAGTGAAAGTAAAGCCAACCAACTAACAAAGGATAATTTTTCGAAGTTTGAACAACAAAACGGTTGTCCGTTTTATTATCGAAAGTTATTGACAAGGTTTATTTTATGCTTCTGAAATTCTTACAACAAACTTCACCTAAAGTTCTCTTTGTTGTCTATTAGTATTTGCTTTGATATCATTATTTGATGATTTTGTTAGTTTTGACCATAAAGTGTCATCCTAGAATACTACGAAAACAATCAACACTTTTAACTGTGTATAAAATACACATGTATACATATATTTTACACTGGTGGTGTCCGTGACTACGTCCGCGTGGAACCTAATGGATAAAAAATAGTGAAATAATTTTTCAAATTGGACCAGTAGTTCCTAAGATTACCCCCTACAACGTCATAAACACACAAATTTTACATCTTTATAATATGTATTATTGGAAACCTGAAACTTGTGCAAAACTAAGATATTTTTCACTGAAAAAGTTTTTATTCTATCCATGTCTTTCTATCTCGCTCTTAGGTGACCCTGTAACAAATGTAACTTCTATAGCGTTGAATTTATCAACAGAAAATATAACAACGAATATGTGCGCAACTCTATGTACCTACAACTAGTAGATAATATTTAAATACGATATGAGTTTAGTACATCTGTCTACACGATAAAATTTATAAACCAACCGTAATAAAATTAGGCTCAGATGTGCCCGTTTCGGAGAGCTTCCGGTTGATTGAACTTAGGTTTAAGGCGCTATCGAAGGGTGTCCCGGGTAGTGTGCGGAAACGAAATTCACAGCCAGGTTACGGCAGCGTGATCTGTGGTTACTCGGATATGGGTGTGCACAGGATCTGTTTAGAGAGATAGATGAGTACTATTTCACGTGACGTGAACCTGGAGAGTAATTAGGCAATTTTTTGTCTTGATCTACATGAAAACACTCAAAAGAATCATGTTTTTTTTCTCGATCTGACTACGCTATTGGCCTGGCCAGGTCTTATTAACAGCTTCACCGGACTACTAAGACCAACGCTTGCGGCACTCAGCCGATTATATTGACAACTAGTTTAAGGATGCACGGCCCACCTCAGCTTGGGCTGTTGCCTGATACATGCGATTAGGGATGTTAAAAAATAATCGATTTTTATTTTATTATAATTGATTTTTTATTGTAGATGTTTATTTTCATATTAATTACGCATTTTAATCGATTTTTATAAACATCTATGCGACGGATGAAAAAAACTCAAAATAAGTTCATTATTATTTACAATTGAAGAGTGAGCATAGTGAGATAATATGTTTGTACAAATTTTAAATGTTTTCTAGCAGCAAAACACCTAAAAGCGGTTGGCGAAAGTAATTTATAACGAAAAAGAATAATACCACAGTAATATGCATGTCCTGTTCGATAGAATGAAAAATTTTGTAGTGAAACTACAAATTTAAAAAGAACATAGAATGAAAACATCCCACTGCCTTACAAGTAACATGAGTTATTAAAATAACATGAGTTACTATATCTTATAATGATTGTTGTGGTTCTTATGACAGCCAAATACCGCTCTCTGTAAAATTAAAACTTTCAATAAAATTAAAAAGGTCTGTCATGGGAGTACAACATGTTTACTAAAAATGTCTTATGGTAAACTCGACATCGATAAGTTTACAAAACTATAAATTATTATTGAAATTATTCAATAAAAAAAAATCTTCAATTTTAATTTTCTCAGTCACACTATAATTAATATGAAAATTTAAAAGAGAACTTCATTGTTTTGAATTTTACAGTTAGAATTAATAATGTTGTCATTTTGTTAGGATGTTTATCATTTCATTTTTATTACGATATAATGTTTAATAGTACTGAAAATTTCTATGGTATATAGTTTCTATATTCTTTACCTTGAAAGTTTAAAGGAACATTCACTTTTATTTTGTTTTGAACTGGTTATTTTTGATACGTATCATTTTATTTGATTCTTAATCTGATAAATTGTTATTTTAAATCTTTAGGTTTATTATAGGAATATGGAAAGCATGTCCATTTTTAAATATTATAAAAATCGATTTTTGAAAAAATCGATTATTTATTTTCAATAAAATCGATTTTTAACAAATCGTTTATTATTTAAAAAAAGAAAAATCGATTCCTAATTAATCGATTTTTTTCATTAAACTCACATCCCTACATGCGATTCGCGACCTATCTGAGCTAACCTAAGCTAACTATTCATATATATGTATATATGTGAGTTGTTGGAACATATATGTTTACTAAACATACATACCTCAACAACTTTTGTATATATTTCGTATCGG
Source organism: Antheraea mylitta (assembly GCA_014332785.1). Classification (NCBI taxonomy): domain Eukaryota; kingdom Metazoa; phylum Arthropoda; class Insecta; order Lepidoptera; family Saturniidae; genus Antheraea; species Antheraea mylitta. The sequence continues at coordinate 17,292 of JACEII010000404.1, read as the reverse complement.
ATAATTTTCTAAACTATTTCAGTTCGATAAGGGAAAGAAACAAAACCCTTTCGCTTTCATGTGTAAGCGTGCATGCGTGCACGTGTGTGGAGGTGATATGTGTAACGTTGTCGCAGTGTCATTGTATCGCGCGAGCAGCGCACTCAAGGGCTCCATGCCGAGGGAACGGACCTAGGCTTGAGCAGCCGCCGAGGAGGGCCTACTCTGGTGAGGAAACATGGGATAAGACTAGTTTATATTGTAACCACAGTACAGGCTTAAAGTTCGATTTATTGATCATAGTTTCACTTGTTCCCAACAGATAACATAATAATGTATATATGGCACTTGAAATTACTTATCAAAAGCTTTTAACGATAATGCGATTATAGCTCGTATATAAATTCTCTTTTATGAGAATAATATCAGCCGCACGATTTTTGTAAATAATTTATTGGTATAGTGCTTGAATTTTAAACATCATTCTTTATTTTTTTAATTCAATTGGTTGTTATCGAAGTTCTTTTAGAAATACTGTAGATTAGTAGACGCAAGGATCGTGAAATATGTCAAATATTTATTAATAAAGTCAGGCCTCATTAATGGTATGAAATAAAGCGAATTACATATTTTTTTAATTTAAAATCAGAGAATTAAACGATACTGTATTGTCTCCTATCTTTATATATAAATTTCTTCTGTCCGTATGTCACTGAACTCCTCCTAAACGGCTGGACCGATTTTGATGAAATTTTGTGTGCGTGTTCCAGTGGATCCAAGAATGGTTTCGATTCACAAATGGACACTGCGATTGAATTTTAGACTTATTTTTATCATCAAGGCGGGACAAGCTCCTTTATATATAGATTATTATCTGTTGTATTATACATAAAGTTGTCATTAAAAGGGTACCGTCTAGTAGGTACACAGTAAAACCAGTTTTTTAATAGTACAATAAAGTACCAAAGCCATGTGAAGCGAGTTTTGGCATCAAAAGGATATTATTATACAGTGGATCAATGTAAACGATGGTGACGTCTCGAATTGAAATATGTTAAAAAGATAAACTCGATTCAGTTTGATGTCGAGTATTTTTGATGAGTTGTTTCTCCGAACCGGTGCTAGTTTTGAGATTCATAAGCGCCTAAGTTGTATAAATTATTAATGTGAAACATCTATAGGCGGAGGGTAAACCTGATTGTTGGCGTGGCGACGCAACACACGAAATCTGCACTATTAACGAAATACTCAAAAATATTTGCAACCCTATCTGTATGTACATAACATTCTGTTTTGTCGTCCATTCGTTCTACTCTGTTACGCTGCGCGCGCCGACGACCTAGCGTTCTTTGATAACGACCGCCAAATACACCGCGTCTGCGCAAGTGAATATTTAATAAAATAAATAGTCATTATTTTATAGCAAAAATAGTAATACTTTATCTTTTCATTATGCCATAGCTGATTCCTGTAGTAAGTAATCCGTTCTTTTATGCATATAACTTATACAGAACAACTTCGATGTTTCACATCTACCAGGCGTTCTGTGACGGCTCGATTTTTTTTTGATTGATTCATTATTAGCCTCTTTTTCATTAAGCAAGTGATTAAGAGACCAACCGCCTGAAATTAGATATAAAAAAAAAAACACCTTTTCTGGTAAGATTTAGCTATTTACACATCGGAGGTATATACCTCCGATTGAAGCACTCTTTTCAGGAGATAAAGGGAAAAAAAAGAAACAGTAATTAATATAATTATTGTATTGTAAAGTTCCAACATAAACATGACTAGACACCCGGCTCCGCTCGGCTCTCAAAATCAATGTTTACACAAATTACCTCATATAGGTATATACTAGACATATATATACGGCGACCCAAAATTAGCGCAGTTTGAATTAAATAGACAACGCCAGAATCTATACTTTGTTTTTTGTTAATTAAATCATAGAGTATTTAGAATAGAGTTTTTATGGAATAACACATCAGGCAAATGACTTCCACAGTTTTTCTGGTACATACGTACTGTTTCGTCGAAATTATTCCTGACCTTTCTTGTATAATTATGGCTGAATTTCGTTGTTACAGCGTTGTAATGAACGAGTGGTTGCTTGTTCACATAGACATATATAAATAGCTTCATAAAAAAGGTAATAGTGTTGACGTGGTTAAAACACTATTTTGGCTATATTTTGTATACAATTCAAATTGTTCATTTTTTTGGGTTGCCAACAATTAACTGCAAAAATGGAGGTAAATTCAAATCTTGATTGTTACTTATAGAAAAATTGAGAGACAACCTTATGGGATGATCTCTATAGCAATATTTATGTAATATGGATATTGTGATAGTTTTTATTAATATTTTATTTTCGGGAACCAATGCTTTATTAGAACTTTCCAGTAAGTTTTTTGTGGCAAGGTAGAATCCATGCTCCATGGTATTATTTCCCATCCACTTAACTAGTTCACAATAACCTAACTATGTTACGTAAAACACCATCAATATTGACAAATATATAGAATGAAATAACACAAGATTATGAATAAAATTCAATACATAAAATTCCAAGATCCCATCAAAAACTCACATCCTGTTGATTAGACATCGAATTTTCTATACATAAAGACTGATTCACACAGTCGTGCCGCAACTCGATGATATTGTTAATTAAAAATAGCAGGTCGTGAAATATAATTCATTATACCGTGTGAAAAGTTAGTCAGTAGCAATATTTACACAGGTTCTTCAGTATTCGTTTCTCGTTCTAAATTAATAAAAAAATAAATGATAAATATTTGATCTAATCATCTAGAGAAAAATAAAACTGATATACACTCCTAACGCTTAATTTACGTCATACGCCAGCTCATTCTAAGGGGTGATTAACGCGTTACGAAATATTCAGGTTATTTACCCCGGATGCGCCCTCGCGATACACGTTCACTTTCGTTCATTGAGAGTTTCACTTTCATACCCATACAATTAAAAGACTTACAACAAACTTTAACTAAGGTTCTCTTTGTTCTTTATTAGTATTTGTTTTATATAATTATTTCATATATATATATTTTTTTTATTATATCAAAGCAGGCAAACGAACTGGTGGGTCACGTGATGTTAAGTGATCACCACCGTCCATAGACACTAGCGACATCAGGGACGTCGCAAGTGCGTTGCCAGCCTGTGTATGGGAGAAGATGGAAGGGGAAGGAAAGGGAAAGCAGGAAAGAGGAAGGGACGCGGGCCTCCGGCTCTCTCACTGACCGAACGAAACACAACAATGCAAGCACTGTTATTTCACGTCGGTTATCTATGAGAGGGGTGGTACTACCACGGAGGAGCCGACCCATTCATGCTGAAACCAAAAATAGCTTCAGCGGGGCTCTACCACCTACGATCATATGTTAAATGTGACCATAAACTATCATTTCCTGGAATATTGCTATGATTTAAACTTTCACCCAGTATAACAGCAATAAAAATAATTTAACTATATACTCATTGCAATTTGTCATTTAGCTTTAAACTTTATTCATGTCAGAACTTTAAAACTACAATTTTAAAACTAAAATATAAAGGACATTCCTTTCTAAAACACTTATATTCTAAATGAACAATTCGAGAAGAGATTCCGATATCGTGAACTATGATATCATCACAGCTTATACCTACACAACGACTTTAAGTCGAGACTGGTCATAATATCATACAGTTAATATCGTATTTTGCTTAAACATAGAAACTATGGGTTGTAGAGGCGAGGAGAAACATCTCTGTGTATGAAAAATGTCCATCAAAATGGGTTAAATTAGTGTAAGCGCTACAGTAGCAAAAGGGTTCATTATTGTTGTAATCTCAAAAAGTTTTATAAAAGTAAACAATCATAAATAACTACACGTATTATTTCAAATTCACAAAAAATCTATCAAACCACGTTTTCTTATAACAGTTATTCTAGGTTATATTTACAAGATCATTTCCGAGCATCCATAACTTTTGCCTAAGTCAGCGCCAATTTGGAAAGTCTTGAAAGTATTATTTAGTGCTTAGGATTACTTTTTCAACACGACTCCCACATGAGATGGTTCTCCTTAGCTCTAAACTCCATAATAGAAACGCCTGAAGTAGGGTAGACAACTTGCTTATACGTACAAATATTCAATCAAAGCTGGCAACCCTACCACAGACATTATTTGTCTATTCTTTATATTTATACAGCTATAAATAATATAAATATAACAGCTATATGTGATATCAAAGCGTAATGAGATACATACGTTATAAATTCCGTGGATAATATATGGCTCATATGATATGTAAACTTACTAATTCTATAAAAACTATGTGTAATGGAAATAATAACATCACCATTAATATGTTTTTTTTTTTAAGTTTATTTTTTTCAATCAATTTTCTAGTAGATTGTTACTGCCATTGTTAAGTGGATAATTATATTATAAGTTGTATGCGATCATTTCAATATTCTAATAAGATGGTGGCAGTTTTGTTAGGATTTACTAGGGAGTTTTGTGGCAAGTCAGAACCCATACTTAATGGTATTATCTCCCATCTATTTCACTTATTGACAATAACCCGAACTATATTACGCAAAACACCATCAATATTACAAAATATAGGGTGAAGTAGGACAAGATTATGAATGAAATATAAATGCCACTATGTGATATTCAAAGATCCACCAATAACTCTTATAGATGGTTCTAATGATTGTTTTTAGAAAATATCGAATCACCAACTTTCAGAAATAAAGCCGAAATTCCTTAAAATGGCCACTATTACTTGTGAATCACTTCAAAATAAAAACTACTAATCATGACACTAAAATTGACAGACGATTAGAGAGTATAGCTATTGAAATGTAATGACTATTACATCTATGTTGTAAACATAAATACACTATTTTTTATATTTCTACGTTTTTATACATTTTGTTTCATAATAATTTATTCATTAAAATGGTTCCAAAAATTGGCTGGCATGGCTTGCAAAAATCGGGTAAACACCTTAAAAAATTCCACCCGTCTTATTTACATACATTTAGGAGGATATCCCCTAAATAGGAAACACTGCGAAAATACTTCCCATTTCATTTTTTTTTCGATCTATCTGCTGTTGCCCGGACGAGCCTTATAGCTTTACCGGGCATTTTGAGCGAGCGCAAAAGGCATTCAGCCGTATGACAATTAGCACAGCGTCTAACAATAGGTACTTTCTGCTTGGGTTGTTGCCTTGAATGAAGCGCATGTTTGTAACTACCATTTGTGCATTAGTATATGCATTTCAATGTGATAATTTGGCTAAAACTAACCAAAATCGAAAAAATAATGACAGAAAAATGTAAACCCTTTCTCTGTATGTGTACCTACTCTGTGTGTGCACATGTATTGTGTGGACACATTGTATTGTGTTGAACTAGTGAGTGCATTGTCACTGTGTTGCGATAGCGACGTGCTCGAGGCTCCCAATCCGGGGTATCGAACCTAGGCTTGAGCCACTGCCGAGGGATGCCGCGACGAGTGTGCGAGAGCGAAAGTGACTGCCACACTACGTTTGCTTGAATTATGTTACACTAGTATTAAACAAGCTGTTTGAAGAGGAGAACTTCCCGTTTCTTATTTGCTACGCTTTTTATACAAATTCATTCGTTCTGTGTTAAAGGGTAACGATGTATTATTTTATAACTGAGAATGTAGTCTGCGCCTACACGTACATATTTGTTAATAACTATATATGATTTAAAAGCGTAATGAGACACCTCTAGGTGTCAAATTTATTGGTTAGATATGGCTCATGAGATTATAGTAACCCGTCATCTTTAGTCAACGATAATAACATTTTTCAAACTGACTCTTTAAAAGCTGCGTTAATGAGTTGTCCCCGGCTATTGAGCTGCACGTTTAGTCCTTCTGTTTTTATTTTCTCTTCCTCCACGACTCTAGCTGGTTTCCCCCTCCTTTGCGGTAGGGCGTACCTCAACCTGTCCCAAAACATGGGATCCTCCCACTTTATATAAGTATTAGTGGATAAATACGCTTTCAGTTCCTCATGCTCCGTATCGAGCTTTAAGCAGTCTTCCAGAAGGATCACGATGACCCTGACCTTCTTCTCCTTGACCGCGAGAGCGTGGGCCGCTCGGAACTCGTTCATCGCCCATAGAGACGATAAGAAATGTTTGGACAACACGACCACCGTCCTCCGGGACTGCTCCACAGATGTCGCGATCTGCGTCGGTATCATATCCCCCACCACCCAGTCTCTGTAGTGGACGCACACTTTGAACTCCGGCTCCAGTTTCTCCAGCAACTCGTCCCGTACGAAGTCCTCGTCTTTATGGGAGAAGGAGATGAAAATGTCGTACTTCTTGGAATCGTCGAGTTTTTCCTCTGGATAGAGGCAACGGAACCAGCCTTTGGCGTAGAGGTACACGCGTACCTCCAGCGAATACCGGTACAGCAGAACTGCACCGACGGCAATACAAATACCAACAAACGTGAGGAGAGTTCCCACCACCGTTGCTCGAACCACATCACACAGTCTACTCGCATCCACCTGCGATACCCTATTCCCGTCCGCACACATCAATTCGTCAAAGTCCAATATATAGTTCCTGTGCATCATCAGATACGACACGGCATCGGCTCGCCAGCAGTCACACGTGATACCGTTCCCAGATAGCTTTAAACTCAAGTTCCCGGAGAGCAGAGTCAACGGCACCTCCTCAAGGTAATTGTTCCTCAGGTCCAACATCTTCAAAGATGGAGGGACTCTATCGAACGGCAGCCGCTTGAGACCCAACCCTGATAAGTCAATAGAGTACACGTCCTCAGGAATGCTCTTGAAGTCAGGTGGAACGTCGAGGAGTTTCATGGAAGTCCTTTCAAGGCCGTAATCAGATGGTATCGGAATCGAGGGTACGTCCTCGCAGTACAACTCCAAGGTGTCGGTGGCCGGTCGTATCTTGCAGGAGCAGGAGTCGGTGCAGTTGGTGCTGCAGAAGAGCTGGTCGACGGTCACATCCGAGACTAAAGTGTTTTTCAAGGTATCAGGTCTGGAGCAGCGAGTGTTTTCGACTCTGTATTTTATTTGTGCAGTGTATGTGTTCATTCCGCGTAGATTGTATATGAAGTTGTACAAGCCGCAGTCACACGTGAGAGGGTTGTCTTCAAGAAGGATGACAGATTCGGTGGTTTGTTCTGGTTCTGGTTCCGGTATGTAGCCACGTGAGAGGTAAATGGTTGAAATGTTGTTGTGTCGAAGGTCCACTTGAATATTCGTACTCAGGAACTGTACATCTGCGGTCTGAAGAGAGTAAAAGAAAATCAGTTAAATTTCTATGTCACGTTTTATTAATAACTCACGTCTCAGAACACATTCTATGTGTAATTCTTGATTAGTTATTGAAAAAGGAATTCAAAATTAAATCATCTATAACAAAGACATCAATAACAGTTGCTCTTATTGTTTTTGGCCAACAAACTAATTTAAAGCGCCATCTGTTCGAGACTGATGGAACTTATAGTTAATAACAATAATCAACATCGATAATAGTATAATTTGTAATTAAATTATATTGAAGCCCTTAATCGAAATATAAATATATTTTAGATCTAAGTCGTACCAAACTGTACATAAATACTAACGGTTATAAATACTAACGGTACATAAATACTAACGGTTTTTTGTTTTTTTTTTCGAAATGACACTTGACCCAGTAAGGTCTTAACAGCTTCACCGGACTACTAAGGCGAGCGCTTATGGCACTCAGCCGATTTTATTTTGGCAACCAGCTCAAGGGTGCACGGCACACCTCGGCTTGGCTGTTGCCTGTTACATGCAAAATCGCGACATATCTTAGCTAACCTAGCTAACTATTCCTATATGTATAAGTTGTTGAAACGTATATGTGTACCAAGCATACACGCCTCAACAACTCCTCCATATATTTATTATCGGAAAATTGAGAGTTTTTCAGTTCGATAAGGGAAAAAAGTAAACCCTTCCACTTTAGTGTAGCGTGCACGTGTGTGGGGGTGATCGTGTAAAGTAAATGCTAACATTTAATGAAGATCGGTTCAGTAGTTTCGGAGTTCATCGTGGACAGACATCATGACACTAAATTTTTATATATTTAGATATTATTTATTATCAAGCCGTGCATGGTTGTTAGTTACAACATTTTTCTACAACATGAGTATTTTAAACTATAAGAATTAACGCGAGAGTAACTGACCGTTAAGAGAGTGAACTGGTTCCAAGACAAGTCGAGAGTGTTGAGGGAGAGCAGCACGTGCTGCCAGTCCGCGAACATGCGGCTGATGTTGTTCATCCTGAGGTCGAGGTGTTGCAGCTGCAGCAGCGCGTTGAACGGAGAGTACAGCTCCAGGTTGTGGTACTGCTCCTCCACCAGCTCCGGCGCCAGCGACACCTGGTTCCGGGACAGCACCAGCCTCTCCAATCCGCTCGCTCCTTGGAAGCTGTTCGGGGATATCGTCTTCAACCCGTTGCTGGAGATAGAGACCGATTTCAGGTTTCTGAGACCACTGAACAGTTGGCTGCGGAGAGAATAATAGATTCATTTAGGATCATCAGATAATAGACTGTTCACAAGTTACTAATTACTTCAAATTTAATATCCTTAATTTACATCGTCACACTTCAATATCCTTACTCACGTTTAGTTTAAAGTATAAAGCTATTCTACTTTCTATCTATCTATCCCTACCGTTGTCGAGTAGATGGTGATTATATAAATCATTTTTATATGAAGAGGGCATTTTGTATGTCTCGTGGACGCGACCCACGTCATTGACGTACGATAAAAAAAGCATCCTGGTCACCAAAACATTTCAATAGAATTATTTCTGACCTTCGCTTATATTATTCTAAAAAATTACATGTGCTCTCTATGAGAGATGCAGTAATTCTGCTTCAATTTAGTACTCACTACACATTTCTAACAAACATTAACGCATTATTTAATTTTTTATTACGAGTATTAACATTTTAATCTTTATACATATATCGAATGAGCCACTATTGACCTGCGATACCGCGCTATTGACTATGTCGAGAAGCCACTATTGACCTGCGATATCGTATTATTGACTATATGGAGGAGGTTACTATTGACCTCAAACGTTATTGGTTGTAGTCATCGACTGTTGATCGGTTCTTTTCGGATTTATTTCATTATCAAGACAGAAGAACGGCCATCGGGCAAGTATATATTACAAAGTAATACTGAAAACGAAAGTTATCACGTCCATAGTGTATTCATTTAATTCTCTTAAAAATCAATCAAAATATTAAGTTTTACTTCTATCATGTATGTCAATTAGACACAACCTATTTTTTTTTTCAAATTACTATCTGATTACATTAACTCACTTAGGCAGGGCTTCGATCTTATTCCGATCCATTTTCAACTCCTGTAAACTCCTCAAACTCACAAACATCTCCGCTGTCACTACTTTTATTTCATTATAACTCAAGTCCAATATCTCTAGAGAGTGCTGGTCCTTGAACAGCATCGTTGGTATTTCTTCCAGTTTATTTTGAACCATGGATAGCGTGGTTATTGATGTGGAGTTGACGAACAGATCTTGAGGGAGAGTCCGAATGCTGCTTCTGTCCAATTTCAGAGTTTTCAATGCAAGAAGATTTGCAAACACCTTCGGATGAAGTTTCAGCTCGATGTCATTTGAAATTACCACCTGATGATTGAAAAGTATAGTCTTTTATATTACTTTAGTTTTATAAATCAATTTTCTTATTTCTACCATTATTGAGTAGGTATTATTATATTTAGGTCGTTCAAGTATTGGCTAAGCAGTATTTTTGTAAGTTCTCACTCTCCCTTGCTCAGCAAAAGTAAGCAATACTCTTACCCTATCCCAAGCTTATGTATACATTTATTTAAGTATTTTTAAATCTGTTCTGGTTGTATGAATGAATATTACTGACGTAATTATCATCCAGGCCTCTAACCCCCATGTCATCAAAAAGAAGCAAGTCAAGGACCCCCCGTCCAACCAGTAACATTACGTCTTGTAATAATTTCGAATGTTTTAACAAGATGGTTGTCCCCTTGATAGAAACTTCCAGGGAGTTTTAGTGACATCTCAGAATTCATGCTCCGTGGTATTATTTCTCGTCCACTTCATTTGTGCACCAATATTCGAACAATATTACAAAATATAGAGACGACTATGAATAAAATATAAAATCCACTACATGAGGGTCTAAGATCCCTTCAGAAAAACTTTTTGATAAAGCTAAGATTTTATGTCTCAATTGCGCTACTCCATGAGTCATCATTTTCATCATCAGCCTGAAATAAACCCACTGCAGGGTAATATGCATCTTCCCGAATGATGGTGTGGGCGTAATCACCTCGACCGCCCATAATGTATTAATGATTTCAAACTCTGAAGAAATCTACATTTCTGTTCTCACATACTGTGGTACTACAAGAGCATTTCTCAGGTTCAAGTTTCCTCACAATGCTTTCTTTCATCATCATTCGACAGTGTTTCCAATTTAAATTAGTAAATATACGCGAAAATGTGAAAAATGATACATAGGAGGCAAACGACCAGGCGGGTCACCTGATATTAAATGATTACAGACATCCATAGACACTAGCAACACGTCAGCAGTCGCAAGTGCGTTGCCATCCTGTGTCTAGGTTTGAAAGGAAGGAGGAAAGGAGAGAAGGGATGGGAGGGAAGGGGAGGCGGTCCTGCGGCGCTCTCACTAACCGAACGAAATACAAAGATGCAAGCACTGTTACTTCACGTCGATTTTCAGTGGGTCGGGTACCGAGATCGAGCCGACTATTCATGCTGAAACCGTGGCATAGCTTCAGCGTGTCTCTACCAGGTGGATCAACCTTCGGAATTGGGAATGATATTCCACCAGTCAAACCACTAGACCACCACTACCTCATGAGGGACTCATTAACATGATCATAGAGGACTAGTGTAATCGATACGATAATAGCAGTAACCATACCTCTTCAAGTTTTTCGAGTCCTTGGAAAGTTTCAGAGTGTAGATCGGTAAGGAAATTTCTCAACAGTGACAAAGTTTTTAGTACTGGAGTGTGGGAGAACAGCTCTGTGGGTAAATACTGGAGCTTGTTGGTGTTCAGTGACAGTTCTTCCAGCTGACTTAAACCTGGGAATCGAAAAGAATTCATATTAGAAACGGCTAAAATTGGATTTAGCTCATTCTAAAATGTATTGGCATACATTACACAACATATAGTTACATACACCCACGCTTTGCTCAGAGGCATTTAGTTTTTACTATCTTGTATCTTAATATATAAAGATCCAGTGTCATGATGTTTGTCCACTATGAACTCCGAAACTACTTAACAGATTTTCACGAAACATTGGCATTTGTTTAATTTGGTATAATTGTATAATTTGGTACAACTTGAGAGATGTGATCATTTATATTTCGATTAATGGCTTTAGTATTTTTTTATAAGAAAATAAATGATTGTGAATGTTGATTATTGTTATCTACACTAAAATTATAAAGAGGTAAAGTTTATGAGTTTGTGACGTTGTGAATTGTGACGTTGTAGGGGGAAATCTCAGGAACTACTAGTACGATTTCAAAAATTATTTTAATGTTATATAGCTTGTATATCATCACGCTATGGCCAATAGGAGCGGAGCACCAATAGAGAATATTTAAAAATCGGGGTTTTTTCCTCTTGAGAGCTTCCGCTGCGTGTTAGCGTTAGCCCAAAATAACTATTCCACGCGAAGGAAGTCGCGGGCAGAGGCTAGTTTCTTGTAATTTTCATGTGACCTTAGTGAACAACACCTGAAATTATGTCCTGTGCAGCTATATTTGTTAAAAAGTTTTTCGCACAATGTACGTGAAGTTACGTTACCTCTGAGAGCATTTCCACTGATGTTGACGATACTATTCCCCCAGAAGTTAAGAGTGCGGAGGTGTTGGAGTCCGCGGAAGGAGTCTCCGGGCAGCTCCTGGATCCTGTCGGTGGAGAGCTCGAGGTAGGTGAGGGAGGAGCCGCCGCGGAACTGCTCCGGGGCGAGGGTGAGGTTGCCACCACACAATCGGAAGTGACGTAGCGCCGGCAGCGATCTTATCACCTCCTCAGGAACGGATGTCTCCACAGCTAGAGGACAAATTAACATATCATGAAGATTACAGTTTATAACTATCACTTTCTAGTGTAATACAACGTGGGGCGTATCACGTGACTTATCTCAATGATATCTATACTATATTGTTCGAGATAAAACTTATATCTGCATCTAATACCTTTAACCAAGGTTAAAAGATCGCTGTCAAAAAGTTAACATACATGGGGTAACCTCAGCGGGATCATTTGCGCGAATTGGTGTACCACAGGGGTCTATTTTAGGGCCGTTCTTATTTTTAATATATATAAACGATCTACCGCTAGTGGTTAACAACTCTGCTGACATGATGCTTTTTGCGGATGATACTTCTCTAATATTTAAAGTGAAAAGGATAGATTCAGAGATTGGGCGTCTGAACAATACTTTAAATGAAATTTGTCATTGGTTTGCGTTGAATAATCTATTGTTAAATGCAGATAAAACGAAATGTATAAGATTTACTTTACCTAATGTTAGACAGGTTGATAGTAGAATCAAGATCGAAGAGAATTTAGTAGTGTTGGTTGACAATACTGTATTCTTGGGAATTACATTAGATCCTAAATTACAATGGGGCCCTCACTTTAAAAAAAATGGCGAGCAGATTAAGTTCTGCTGCATTCGCCATACGGAAGATTCGCCAGCTTACAGATATTGCCACTACTAGGTTAGTCTACTTCACTTACTTCCATAGCATAATATCTTATGGTATTCTGCTGTGGGGTACGGCTGCTGAGGTAGACACCATATGTTTATTACAAAAACGGGCGGTTCGAGCAATATATAATATGGGACCTCGCGAATCATTAAAAACAAAGAGTTCCAGGAATTCGGTATCTTAACTCTACCCTCCCAATACATTCTTGGTAATTTAATGTATGTCCGTAAAAATTTTGAAAAACTGAATTTAGTAAAAGACCGGCTTAATGTAAATACTAGAAACTGTAATAAACTGGTCGTCCCATGTTACAGACTTAGTAAAACCAGTAATAGTTTCTTAGGTAACAGTGTTAGGTTTTACAATAAAGTCCCAAAACATGTTACCGATTTGTCGGACTGTAAATTTAAGCGCCACATCAAGCGGGTGTTAGAGTCAAAAGGATATTATAGAGTGGATCAGTATGTGAACGATAGTGATGTCTGGAATTGACTCCTCTCTGTGCATCCACTATAAGCTATTGTATGATGTATTGGAAATGTATGTAAAAAAAATGTACCCGATCGAGTTTCTTGCTGGTTCATCTCGATGGCTGGGTTATTTTCCGAATCAGTGGTAGTTTTTGACGTTCATAAGCGCCTTATTAGGGCCTAAATTGAATGAAGAATTTTTGATTTTGATTTTCAAGTAATTCTTGTATATTTTATATTTGTATATATTCAGGATCTCGGAAACGGTGTCATCTATTTCCGTGAAACATATGTAGATAGTTTCGGGGACAATAAATCGATCTAGCTAGATTTTATTCGTAGAAAACTTTTGTAACTGAGTTTTCAGGCAATAAAAAAATATAACTAAAGTATAAAGGTAAATTTCGTCGGCGTTGTCGAAACAAAAATAGCTCAGATAGAAATTGGTTGCTTCGACAATTCCTATAATGACAGTTCGAATCCGAGTGACAGCAGAAGAAATATATTTTTTTAATTTTTTTATTGGTAAAAAATTGTTAATTTTGTAAGGCAAATCTAACAGTTTATTTTAATTTAAAAATGTTTATTAAAGAACCGAGCTAGGCTTGGTCGCCACGGTACTGTTAATTAATCATATAAGGTTTACTGTGTTAAGAGATGGCGCCACAATACATTTAGCTCGTGCTATCATATGGTCGCAATCTTTTAATCACATGCGGCTATAATAAATAATAAATTTTATTTTTTGCAAATAAGTGACAACAATATTTCCATTGCACTATTCTAAAAATAACTCTTTTGGATATTCTCTTATTATTTCTGATTAACACAACAATAACCTTTTTTGATGTGTGCTTTAATATAATTTCAAATGTTCGAAGCGAGCGATGTATCAGTTACGCTCTTCGGATTTTATAAACTGTATCCCGTCAGTGACCTCGATGTAAGGTCGATTTAAGGTTATATTCTCCTCTGACAGTGAAAATATACCATTTGCTGACGAATTCCCATTCCGCTTCTTCCAAAATATTTATTACAGTACACGCACTATATACAACAAATTATTGTGCCATGTATCTGTGTTTGAGCCAGATATTTCGCCACTTTTAAAGGATAAGAATACCATTTTGAATTTTTAAAGTATTGATTATTGTAATCAACGCCATCTCTTGAGATATGTAAAAGCACTTTTAAATGTGAAATTACATAACATGTAAATATAATAAAAGAAATGGACAGATTAAATACATCGATGTCTATTCAATAAAAAATACAATCAAATGTAGATTAAGAGTGGTTGAGGGAGTTAGATTTTACCAGCATTGAACATCATAAGAGCTCGCAGCGCGCGCACTCCGCTCAGAGTCTCCGGTTCGAGTCTTGTCAACGCTTTGTTTAGTGTAAGTACCTGAAAATATACATCTATATATATACCGGTGCTCGTTTATTGGTCGAATTTAATCATAATAACAGGTACACACTTTTTTTACGTAGTATTGTACAGATATTGTAGACCGCAAAGTAGGACGAATGGAGAAATAAAAGAAAGAAATATATTTTAATTTCTTTATCTCTTACATCTCGTCTATATATATATGTACTACACAAAAAATAATAAGGAAAATCCGTTCATTAACAGAGGGGGGAGATGTGCTTAACAAATTCTTGTCTCTGTCTATTCTTATATAGAATATACTAGAAATTCCATCATAATTCATTAAAAAAGTTTCAATATTAAAGAAAACTCTTTCCATTTTTTAATAACAACACTAAAACTCATCAATATCTAATGAAAAAAAAAAATCCGAATGTATATAACACAAAATTATTTCCATGCGAACTAAGCCGCAAACACAAGTATAATTTAAGAAGATAAACATGAGACTGACAAGAGCATCTGAATATTCATAGATTACAATGTTAGTTATTGTAAATAGATATTATTATACGATGTTAATATTTAGGATGTATAGAGACGTAACGTAAAACTCGTTGTGACGTTATTGTGGTTCAATTCAATTAACGATGTGATAACAGAATCATTGAAAATTATTATAAAGTGAGGTTTCAAGAAGAAATCTCGGGATAACCAAAGTGTACATTTTAGGTTAGAAAGAAACCTATGGAATTAATGTGCAGTTTTGAGTTCTAGAAAAATCCCGGATTAAAGAAAGTGTAGACATAATGGTAGAGAAGGAGTTCTCGGAATTCGACTCCTACAGTCCGTGGAGGGGAGGGGGGAGATATACCAGTCAGCCTCTACTGAGGGATCTTCCATATCCGTCCCCTCAGATCGCTTTATGAGGGGCCGACACCTACCGGGAGAGCAGACGCAGTCCCAACTCTCCGGCCCAAAAGGTGTATAGAGGCACCTTGGGGTTTTAGTCCGTGCAAGTTGGACATAATTTAGTTTGAGCCACCCGGTTAGGGTGGATATCCGTGGCGATTTCCTCAAGTACAAAAAATGATTTACTGGGATGATAATGTAAAGATATGAATTCCAAAAAAGTCGGTCAATAAACAAAACGCAGTTTTAAGGTTAATGAAAAAATATCAGGTTAACAAAGTGTCGATGTCATAATCAACAGTCTATAAGAATCTCACGGCAGGGTCATAAGCCTTATCCAGAGGGAAGGTGTGGGCATAATCACCGCACCAGCCCACTACGTATTGGCAACTTCAAACGCTGAGAAATCCACAGTTTCTATGTTTTTTCACATACGGTAGTACTATAAATAACATTATTGAGATTCAGGTTTTCTCGCGATGTTTTCTTTCACCGTCTGTCGCTATCGACAATTACATTACCAATTTAAATTAGAAAAAGAACGCGAATTCCGAATAATTCATTGGTACTTGCCGGGATTCGAATCTATGGACATCGGACTGATGTAGTACGGTAGGTATGAGATTCGAAAACCAAGTCTCGATATAAAGTATCTAATTTTAAGGATGAAGAAACTATTGAGTTAATAGAGCATAAATTTGAAGTTACACAAGAATCCCTATGTAAACGAAGTATAGTTTTAAAGTTCGAGAATAAACAACTGAAGTAATGTGTATTTTTGAGGTTCGAGATGAAATGTGATGTACCTCAACATCGGTAGCATGCAGTTTCCTTAGTATACAGGTTAGATCTTCCGGTAGGGAGCAATCTCTGATCGCCATGCTGGGCACCGTCTTATTGTCACCCAACGCTAATTCCGGGAACTCGTCGCAATTCAGCTGCCCTCCCTGTTAACCAAGAATTTTACAATAATCGCCCATAATATTCTAATGTTTTTATTTTGAACTGACTACGGTAGTGGATTGACGAGTCTTTACGGCTTCACCGGACTGCTAAAGCGAGCCCTTTTGGCACTTCGCTTCTTGGCAACAATATCAAGGGCTTTAGAGTGGCCAAACCTTTTTTTTTATATATCAAAGGAGGAAAACGAACAGGCAGATCATTTGATGGTAAGTAATCACCGCCGTCCATAGCCACTAGCATCAGCAAGGGAGTCACAAGTGCGTTGCCGGCATTTTAGAGGTGGGCCTCCGGCGCTCTCATTGACCGAATGAAACGCAACAATGCAAGCACTTCACGTCGGTGTTGCATAAAATAGCTTTTCAAAAAACGAGTTAGCCATCGAAATATATAAATGTGACTGAATAAACAACTTTCTATAAAAGGGTTTTTTTTCGAAATGAAAACGCTATTGACCTGGAATGGTCTTTACAGCTTCACCGAACTATTGAGGCGAGCGCTAAAGGTACTCAGCCGATTTGGGAAGTTTGGGCGACTAATTCAAGGGTGCACGGCACACCTCGGCTTGGGCTGTCGCCTGGCACCAGTAACAAATGTCAGGAAACGAGTTGTTCCACACCCAAGTTATAGTCTGGTGAAGCTGTTAATACCTTAAGTCAATAGCGTAATCAGTTCGAGAAAAAAATCACCCATACAAATAGTAATGAGTTTGTAAATACAATGAAAAGTTCATTACCTCGCAGTC
>JACEII010000403.1:1697-25764 GCA_014332785.1 Antheraea mylitta | reverse complement strand
AAATGTTATTCTACTAGTGAAACTAGTAGACTACCACTATTTAAAAAACTTGGAAACTGATGGACTGAAAAATATTGGTACACATAATTATCTTATTTAGATAAAACAATAATGATGACGATTATCAATATGATTGAATGACGTTTGTGGCTCTTAGAACTGTACTGTTATATTTTAAAACATATATGGTATAAACTGTACAAATATACTGGATTAAAAACTGTAAATCAATGTTAAGCTGAATTACATTTTTTTAACATAGCCGATATATATCGATATATCGAAATATCGATATTTTTTTCCAATATATCGAGGTCCGATATTGATATTTTCATAAATATCGATATATCGAAAATCCGATTTTTTTAAAAATATCAACAGTCCTACCTACAATTCCACCAGGAGTATTATTATTCTGTGTCTACAATCCAGGTAGAAATCATACTATAATACTCAAAGGAGTAGGATCAGTCAGGTGAGTGAACTACGTTAAACCGGTATCTACTATTTAGATAGATAATTTATACAAGGAACAATTCACTCTGTCATGCACAATTTTGTCAAACGCAATTAATAAAATATACTATGATTAAACTCGATACTAATATAAAAAGTTGATATTCATTCGTTTTCCAAGTTCAATCTTTTTAATATTAATTTCTTTCATTATATGACTTTGAGATAGTTTCTAAAATTGTATATTTATATATTTTTGTATAATGATGACGAACGTTTACCGAATTGATAATAACGTTATTTTAAATTCCATAATATCTTATATGAACAGAATATTATGATAACATTTACATGCCATTAATAAAATCGTCTATAAATGTATTTATATATTATTAAAGTATTATGATACATCATATCGGAATACTATTTAATAATCACTTGTTATGAAAATGTATATCAAATTATTGTTTTATTTTCACCACAAATTCCACGGAAAAAAAAATAAGTCAAAATACACATCACTTTTCACCCACAAAAGAAAGATATAAGAGGAAGTACTAAGTAAGCGTAGCGCATCACGTATGAATTTGGGTAGATCACCAAAAGTGCCCCATGGTTCCTAATCACGACAGAGCAGTTTTATGCATGGAAGAAAGAAAAGAATATTGTTCTTTACTCCGTGAGTTTTGTGTACTCATTTTACATAAATCATAGTATAATGGCTTATTATCAAGCTCTGGTATGTAAAAGCTATAGTAGAAATAATAATTGGATAAATTGAGGTATTATCTATCATTACATTGATGAAAATAATTTGCTGATTTATTTAAAATACATCACATTTCGAAAAAAAATCAATTACGGTTTTAGAAATCATGAAGTATTGTATTTTTTTCGGTAACTTGTGTTATAAATAATGGTGTACTTCATTGCTTGGCAACATATATATATCATAGACGTTACTTCCACTCATATCGAGCAACTATAAACTATATTTTATTATTAGTTAAAATAATTGCCTATATTTCAAAGGCAATATAAGTAATTGACATAGTAATATTGACTAGTAATAATATTCGCCCACTAAAACAGGCAAAGGAATTACTCCATACTGCTGATTCTGAAGATATCAATATATGAGTTCGTATATATTCTTTAGCCAGTTTTCTTCTGTGTTCACGTTAATGTATAGGTATAAGTGCCAATTCTTATATATAATATATTGTATAATTTTTAATGTTCTTAATTTTCAAGTCGTTTCTTTTGCCAACTCTGAAGTTGTCAAAATGGGTCGTTGTTATGTATTCTTTAGTTAGTTTTCTTCTATGTCCAAGTTAATGTAAAGGCATAAGCGCCAAATCTTCTATATAATTTTCAGATATTGTTTATATTCTAGTAATCATAAATCTTCATCGTTCAAATTTTACACAATATAGAGTCAAGTAACACAAGTTTATGAATAAAATATAAAAGCCACTACATTACAGACAAAAATCCCGCCAACAACTATTTACATAGATATTTAACTTATTTATAAAAACATGAAATTAATTGGAACACAAAGAATCAAGTTAATCATATGAAAAGTAAAGCGAGATAAAATGTACAGTAATGCATTTTTGAGCTTTTATATTACTTTGTTATGTAGGTACGGGTACAAATATACTGATTCTTCAGTAGTAAATTCTAGTTGATAATAGTTTTAATATTACAAAATACTCTACTCTATTAATACCAGATTACGGGTTCTTCTAAAATCGAGATTTTTAAAATATTAGGAATAAATTTAAACTTGATAAATATTTCGACGTTAAGATAAAACAATAAAATTATGAACGTTGAGTTTGCCAAATAGTAAAAGTCGATGGGTTTAATTCATAAAAGAAGATAAAACAAACTAAAAAGGGATTTAAAGTTATATTTTGGAAATACCGAAATAGCTCGCTAGCAACGCTTAGATGTAGGAAGCAAGCAACTTATAAATTCCTTGCTAAGAACACATAGGAAGGTCACAGACTCCGCTAGGCATAGGGATGCAACAACATTCATAAAAAAAACATTGAATATACAACGTTTATGCTTTCCTGTTGGAAGGGTAGTCCGGTGAAGCTGTTAAGACCTTGCTAGGTCAATAGCGTAGTCAGTTCGAGAAAAAAAAAATCTGTTGGAAACTTTAATATCGAGGACATTGATGCCTATGAACGATGAAACGCTTTTTTCAATTTTTTACAATAAAAAAAATTTAAACAAGAATAAATACATTGAATAAGAATGTCTAAAACAAGGTAACTATTATTTATTTCACGAAGTACAGTCCAAAAATAGTAATTTTATCAAACTTATGCTTACTGAGTGGTTCTTTTGTTGGTTAATCATAGCTCGTTCTAACCCCAAATACTTCATAAGATATCACATACGAAACATAATTCAAATATATAAGAGCGGTGTATCGTCAATGTCAGGGGTTTAAATATGAATATTAAAACTGGTTTAAGCATCGATGCTTATAAACGATAGATTGGTGTTTTAAAACATTGATGTTCATGTGTCCTTTGTATCCTTACATGTGATTGAGGAAGCGAGTCGGTAGGGAGTAAAATAGATGGTGTTACACATCTCAAAACATCGTTCTTAAAACATCATTCGTACAGATCGATCGTCAATGTTAAGTGATTAAATTTTACTACATCGATGTACCGTGTGCATCTCTAGCTAGGAGTATTTTTATTCTGTGGTTACAAATCGTAACATAAAATATAAATAGTAATACAATTTATAGCATAGAAAAGGATCTTAGATTTTTACATTTGTATAATTTTTAATTAAGCATTTCTCTCTACAGCTAGCTTTATTTGTAGATATCTTTGTTACTGTTTTAAACAAATTATCATTTTGATCAGCAAAAATGCCTTCTGTTACATCAACCAGTGGAGAGGAACAGAGTATGGATGCAGATCAAAAAATGTGGAATGCACTTAAGCTGTATATAATGCGAGAAAGGCAGAGAAAGAAGGAAGGTAAATAATTGCGATATAATTATTGTAGACATTAATTAGTAAGGGTACTATTAGTGTTACAAAATGGTGAATGTTGACAAGTAATAATTGTTTTGTATTCACATCAATTAGCTGGCAATAACTTATTTTTGGCCGATAGGCATGCATATACATTTCTGTTGAAATGAGAGTGATTTTTATTTTGCAAATAGTAAAAAGTTTTTGTATAATCTACACTAATATCATAAAGCTGAAGGATTTGATAGTTTGGTTGAATGCACTAATCTCAGGAACTACTGATCTGATTTGAAATATTCGTTCAGTGTTAGATAGCTCATTTATTGAGGAAGGTTAAAGGCTATATCATCATCATCTGCTCCTATTTGATATCGGTTACAGTGACCGCTAAAATAAATTTGACAGTCTATTTGTCCACCCTTTTGTGTGCATGTAAATGACTGAGGCTATATATTATCACGCTAAGATGAATAGAAGCAGAGCAATAATGAAGAATGTTTCAAAATCACTTTTTTTTCTTTTGAGAGATTTCGCAGAATCTTGTTGGCGTATAGTTACTAATCCACACAGATAAGGTCGTAGACAGAAGTTAGTAATAAATAAAAACATTTTAATTTGTTTTTAGAATATGAAGCAGAAGTGGAAGAAGAAAGACTTCGAAAAGAACGTGAAGCTAGAGAAAGACAAGATGTTATGACACTTGGTAATTATGTGTGATGTATATCAGAATATTGATGTAGTTCATGGACTCAATATTTCTTGCAAATATTACTTCGTAAATAAACATTTTTCATCATTACCCCATCAAGTTCATTGTCAAGGTATAAAATTAATTTTCATGACATGGTCTAAAATTGATTTTCTTTTGTTTACAAAACCTGTTTTCATTAGGACCTGTTTCGATACCACAGAGTATTTAATTGTGCCCATTATTTTATTCATCATTCATCATACATTATCCTCTGTTCGGTGAAACAAAGGTGGGCAATTGCAAATCATGTTAAGTGATATGGGAATGGACCCTGCACAGAATATCATGTGTCTGGCAGCAAACGAATTTAACTTTTTTCTAGATCCCACTTGGCTAATATATTTCTAGTTTGTCATTCATAAAAATGTATAACATACTCTACTCACTTTATACAACATTTTTCTGGGTACAGCTTGCTTATTAATTTATAATTAATATTATAGAAGAAACCAAGGAACAGATAGATCAAATAGAACAAAAATTAAAGCAACTAGAGAAAGAGAAACAACAGTTGTTTATGCAACTAAAGAAGGTCTTAAATGAAGATGATATAAGAAAGAAGCAGCAGAAAGAAACAAAGTGAGTCTTTTTAATTTTTTCAGGTTAATTTTACTACCTCATTAATTCTTCTCACAAAGGGTTTGGACTAAAATGAGATTATTATGTATTCTGCTTCTTGCAAATTCAAAACGTTTTTGTATAAATGCTTGAAAGATTACATTAATTTTACCAAAATCATATCTATATAGAAAAAAATCTCAAAATATATGTAAGAACATCATTTCAGTATGGTTGCACCTATTTGGTATTCTTTTTGTTTGTTGTTGACTTTAATTGTCAGAACAAGATTTATATGGCCGAAAATGATTAAAAAAGATGAAAAATTTGACTCCAAAAATTTCCTAATTAAAACATGAGTGAGACAGAAAACAGTAGAGGTTTTAAAAACCATTGGCTTTCAATTACCATCTTATGTCCTTACATTATAGTAGAATAGCAAGATTTGAATTCAATCTCTTTGTTAGTGAATCTGTGTGAAGCCAGGATGGGCAGCTTTCTTCAATAAAGATCATTATCATTTCATTATACCCATATAGTTGGAATACTATTACTGCTTTTCATATTATGGCATTTTCCTATAGAATTATTATGGCAACCATAATAGGTAATATTTCACATTTAAAATCAAATTAAACCAAGAAGAATTTTGGGCAGCTTCATTTTTTAATGATAACTCAGACACCTGAACTATTAAACTACCACCATATATGGTAAATGATTTGCCCCTAGTATATCATGTGTTGAAATCAACTGGTTACCTAGTAGTGTTTGTAGATTATGCAAATTGATAAAAATAACCAAAGACCATATTTTAGTTGCAACTATATTTTTATAAATTTTACTTTAGTGATAATTGTACTTAAAACTAGGTATAGAAGTTACACTAATGTTGTATAAATAATAAATACAAAACAACTGAACACAGGATTATTATGACATAAGTAGCACAAGGAAGAAAGTTACAGTAGCATACATGAGCATCATTAGAGAAAAATGAATACATTCCATTTTCAGTAGCAGATGCTATTTTAATGATCAAGTGTAAAATGAAATTATATTGTAATCATTACTGTTATTACTCCTTGTGTATCATATTTTATTCTATTTCTAGTGAGATGCAACCAATGAAGATGCCGGTGGGAAGCATTCCAATGCCAATGTTTCCTATGGCACAACAAGGTCAGGGTGAACCTCCACCAACACAAGGCAGGCCACCACCTTTAACCTCACATATGTTGAATAAGGTATTTGCTTATCAATGTTATATTTAGTGAAATATAAAGTTATCAAACAGTTAGTATTTATTTGTGGCTGTTTAACATACACGTAGCTGACTTTACTCATGCCAGCACAGTTCCTACAAAAATTTCAGTTCTCAGAAGATGTTAAAAAATTCCATAAAAATCCTTTGTGTACTAAGTTTTTTAAGTCATCTAGCCCTTTTCACTCTAAAAGTATGTATATAGCTGCCTCTCTCCTTTCCCATTCACACTCCTTTTTCCATGACATCATATTGAATAGATATCAGTTATATTGTTTGTAAATGCAATATTTAAAATGTTAACATGCAAGTAAACAGGTATTAAAATAAAAGGTAACATAAACTTAGAAAAATTTTTTGACAACATAACCTGATAATTATTTAATGCCAATAGTTTAAATACTGTCAAAACCGTTTATGGCGACATCATTTGAATAATATACCGGTTATATTGACCCAGAACAAAGGTCCCGGCTGAATGCTGTATCTTGAAGACAACACCAGTAATTACGACTATCAGTTTTTATGACTATACAAAGTGAATGTTTAGACAGTAGCCATATTTCTGGAGGGCACGTTGCGCTCGATTCTCGTTCTAAATGAATTAAAAATACGTCCTTAATATTTAATCTAAGTATCTAGAAAAATACAAAAATTATGCACATTCCTCTATGCGTCTATGAGAAAGCACAGTGTCAATGACCGTCGAGTGATAACATTTGAAAGAGAACGTGGGAACATCAGGAATAAAATAAAAGGACTTATTGCCCGTTTTTTTTTCCAAATGACTACGCTATTGATCCAGCAAGGTCTTAACAGCTTTACTGGACTACTAACTTATTGCCCGTTTTATTAGTTATTAAGTAGTTTCTGGCACCGGTCATTGGACGTAGGTTTATCGTTATATTTACATGTATATAGCTATACTTTTGAAAGTCTTAGAACAAATTTTAATTTAAGTTTTCTTGGTCGTTTATTAATATTTGTTTTAATATTGTTATTTTATATCTTAATTGGGATCATGAAGTGTCATCTCCTAGGAAACTGAGAGTGTCTAACCTTTCAATGGTATATGAGTAGTCCCTTTGATGTCCTAATAGATTTTGTCTGTAATTTTAATTAATAGTGTCCTTTATATGGATTGTAATAATGTGATAAAGTTTTGTTATCATAATTAATCAACATTACTTATAAATGAAAGTGAGTTTGTGTTTCTTAAGCTTTGACAACTTACCTACTCTAACGATTATCATGCAATCTTGCATAGACATTGTCAGGGCCACAAAAAGGGCATAGAGTCTTTCATTCACAAAAAAAGTACTGTGCAGAAGTAAATGTACATTAACGCAGGTAAAGCAATGAACAAGAGCTAGTTTATACTAATATTGTAAAACAGGATGCTTTGTTTGTTTGGTTGAATGCGCTAACCTCAAGAAGTACTGGTCCAGTTAGAAAAAATCTTTCAAATCATTGTTTAATATTCTATTATTTCGTTTATCAGTCAACAATAGTCCG
The DNA here is from genome assembly GCA_014332785.1 of Antheraea mylitta. Taxonomy (NCBI): domain Eukaryota; kingdom Metazoa; phylum Arthropoda; class Insecta; order Lepidoptera; family Saturniidae; genus Antheraea; species Antheraea mylitta. The sequence goes on along the minus strand of JACEII010000403.1, from coordinate 18,206 downwards.
GGGTCCAATGCAAGCTGGTAATAAAAGACCTCGTAGTCCATCACCAACATATGCACTCTACGCACATCGAATGCATCAACCTCCCATGAAACATCAACCAGTTTATAGTGATCACAGTGAGTTATGTACTTGTAAATGATTTTTACATATAGTTCATTCCACGAAATATGTTACTACTCAGTCACTTCTATATTACTCTTTATTGGGATTATATAAGATATAGAAATGACGTCAGTTGTTTAAAGAATGACGTCAGTTATTCCTTTAGTCCAAAATTTTGAAATACAATATTTAAAATTATTCACCAATTGTAGTATAGGAGTAATATACCTCTAAAATTATATTACTATAATTATTTAAAATGTATTATTAAAAAAAATAACGTAATAAAAACCAGTAGTAAAGTCATACAAAAGAATATATGTGTATACCAGACTACTATTTATTATAATAATTTGTATAAAAAAGATGATAGACAGCACATATCCCACATTTACTTGATAGATTACAGTGACGTGTGCTTCCTTGCCGTGGAGAAGCGGAGCAAGCGGTGATGTAGGCATGCACAGAAGAGAGTGGAAGTAAATGGATAACATTGTTTATAAAGAAATTTTGTAAGCAAAGTAAATACTTGCTATCAGTTCAATTTATGCGATTTGTCTGAACTGAGGATATATATTTAAAATAATCGACAATGTAGACAAATTCGTGTGTATCCTGTATTAATAATATATAATAATAAAAAAAAACTATATACTGTTGCGATTAAATATAAGTCAACATAGCTTAGTGTAAAGAAGACCGAAAAACTCGTACCTTCTAAATAAACTACTGCAGATGCATCCAATTAAATTCAAAAAGGGTGCAGCCCTAGAAATGAGCATTTTGTTAAACTGCATAATCAAATATAAAGTCCTATGTAATTCGTAACTCTACCGTTGAAATTATAATTTATAACAACATTCTGAACATACGCCTATACTAAACAAACTACTGTTTTTCAAACAATATTAAAGAATAAAATATGACTCTGATGTTCACACAATTGTATAATCCTAAGACATATATAAATGATGTTCAACATAAGATGTCAAACATTTGTACTCAGTAGATAACTTAGTATGATTTATAATTATTAACTTCTGGTATACGGATATATCCTTTCCATATTGGTTATTGTTTTTAACAAATTGGTTATCAAAATAAAAATAAAAAAATCTTCGATCTCTAGGTACATTGGTACATATCTTAAAAAATATTAATAAATTTTAATAATATCCGTAGTTAATTTAAAGATGAATATTTTACTGTTATTTTTAGATTAAGGTCTAAAGTAAGAAATCTGTGTTATATTACAATTTTTTTTTTTTTTTTCGAAATGACTACGCTATTGAACCAGCAAGGTCTTAACAGCTTCACCGGAGTACTAAGGCGAGCGCTTAAGGCACTCAGCCGATTTTATTTTGGCAACCAGCTCAAGGGTGCACGGCACACCTCGGCTTGGCTGTTGCCTGTTGCATGCAAAATCGCGACCTATCTTAGCTAACCTAGCTAACTATTCATATATGTATGAGTTGTTGAAACGTATATGTGTACCAAGCATACACTCCTTAACAACTCCTCCATATATTTATTATCGGAAAATTGAGTTTTTCAGTTTGATAAAGAAAAAAAAAAGTAAACCCTTCCACTATCATGTGTAAGCGTCGTGCACGTGTGTGGGGGTGATCGTGTAGTGTTGTAGCGGTGATGTATATTTGTGTGTCACCGTATCGCGCAAGCAACGCACTCAAGGGCTCCCTACCGAGGGATCGAACCTAGGCTTGAGCCGCTGGCGTGGGAGGCCTAATCGGCGGGTTATATTACAATCTTTTACCATATTACACTCTGTAGGATTTATGTATTGTTTTCCAGATTTTGTGCGTTAAATTTATCTCTTGCAATACATATATTCCATTTATTGTATTAAAAAATCAGTTTGAAGTTTTTATTATCTAAAGTTATGTATCATTCGGTTGTGTATTTTTTTTTCTTTACTGCTAACATAGTAATCTTTTGCAGAGGTAGAAGACGGCCGAATGGGCCGCCAAATGGCCCGTGCAGTTCTATGGAACAGTGAGTTAAACCCAGGCTAGGTGTTATCACTGTCGCTTGTAACCTCACTATATGTACTATTTGTTTTTCCTCCGCCATGTTTATTCGTTTCTATTGTCAGTTCATTCGACTAATCGCATGTCATCAATTAATGCAAATAATTTACATTTCCATCAATGTAATGCTATTTGTGTTTCTTTGGTTTTTCATTTGTATATTAGTTTCTGTGTCATTTTTTTTCATTAAGCCTGGATATTATAACAAATCCAGGTTTTTAATAATACACTAGTTGTTTATTCATCCTAACAATCTGGGAGTTAACAAACCTAATACTTGTTTTTATTATAAGTTCATTAGATAATTAATTTAGTAGCATCGAAGCAATTTGTTGAATATTTCCAAAAAGAAAATTAATTTATTAATAGTGATTGATTCTATTTAATTTTTCAACTGTTGATAATTATTTATCATTGTTAAAATATATGCAATATACAAAAATTGTATTGGTTTCTTAATTTACTTAGAGCGCTATTGTAAATTGAGTCATATAGAAGCAAAATCAGCAATGTTCACTTTCATACAAAGTAATAAAGGTTAATTATCGACTCAGTATACATATGTCACAACTTTTATTCAATGAAATCAAACTGTTGAGAGTATGGACGCCTGCGCTTATTTAGATAGTAATGTGTCTGACGTGCATGTTTGACATCTATCAACTACCGGGGTTCTCTATGGTTTTTATATTTGCGCAGTCATTACGTGGTCTGTTACCTTTCAGTTGATTGAACAGTTATATTTCTCGAATCGCCTTTACTTTCATTTCATCGGGTTATGGGCCCAGCATGCTTCCACTGCGCCACTCTGCCCTTTCAACTATATCTTTCGTTATTCAGACTATTTAACAAAGATGCCAATGAATCATTTCTACATATTATCAAGAATTAACAAATGTTTTATTTATTCTGTTTAGATATTAATGAGATTTCATAGTAAAATTATAACAAATTATTAGTTTCAATTGAATTAAAATAGGCTACGAATGTAAATGAGTTGTTAAATTTGAAAAAGTTACACAAATTAACTGTACTCTTATTGTCGTATACTGTAAACTGAAGAGTCTGTAGATAAATCCTAAAGAAATATAGAAGACATCGCTGTATTTGATTCTGTGTGACTTAATTCCTGTTTATGTTAATAAATGATGAACGATTTGATAAATGAACAATAAAACAATGTATTCCAGAGTCGAATCAATACCCGTCGAATGTGGGCGGATCGAACGTGTCCTCGACGGCGTACTACGCGATGCCGACGTCCGGCGTAGTGGGCGTGGTGGGAGAGCGCCCGCCGCCGCTGCTGTACGCGCACCACGCGCATACGCCGCACACGCCCCATACGCCGCATACGCCACATACGCCGCACCACGCCAACCTCATGTACGCGCCGGCGCCGCAACCGCCGCAGATATACCTCGACATGCTCAAGAATAGAGACGGTCAACCGCATCAGGAACCGAAGAAAGAACCACAGGTTTTTTTCTTGATTGTAGCATGATTGTATGACTCAGTTTAATACATTGACTTTCTTTATTCTAACGAGGCTTAAAAAATAAAAAAAAATATGATTCATTATTGCTACACCAGGTGAATATTTAAAGTTTAACACCCCTCTATCGTATGGTAGTTCGTGGTCACATTTAAAGTAGTAATATAAAAAAATACTAATAAAAAACAAAGATAATTTTAGTTAACAAAATCACGCTTAGATTCAATGAACAAGCTTAAAGGGGCACTTTTCAAGGATAATCATTACGTAACTGCTTATCGTGGGAACGCCGCACGGTTGTGAAAAGGGAAGCGGGGCGTGGGTCGTGGTGCGCAACGCGGGGATGAGTACGCGATAGGGTGTGATTCATTCGTTTCCTTATTTATTAGGTACAACTGTTCGTTTTTGTGAAAATCACCTCATGTTGAGTGTATACCAGTTTTGCGTTTCTTGAGATAATAAGATCAAATATTTAAAACACCTATTTATTTAATTTATTTAGAACAAGAATCGACTAACGATTATCCTGTAAAAATATTGCTAGCGACTAACCAGTCGCGCTGTATATGGAGAGGTGGCACATCGTCTCACATCTCGTGCCCAGCCAGAATTTTACCAAATCGAAATTCTAGGATTATAAATATTAGTATACAAAAGATATTTTGAAATATCTACAGCCGAATCAGATTACTAAATTTCATTCGGGTAGTTTGAGATTTTTTATAATTATCACTACATATTATAAACCAAAGTCCTCAGCCTCCTCTATCTGTTGGCGATAAACTCACAAAGTACTGAATAGAATTTCATGCGCTTTTCATTAGTAGATAGAGTGATTCATGAGAAAGGTAGGTATAAGATTTATTGTAGATTGGTTGAAATGTGAAGATAATTATTGAAAGTGTCGGAATAAGTCGAGCCATCTCGGGGCTTTTGTCTAGGTCGCTATTTCCCTTAGAGATATAAAAAACAATTAAAATAATAAACGTCGCAGACAAATTCGCGGGTATTAGCTAGTTAACATATAATTTTTCAATTATAATTTATATATTTTTTTCTTTTACTAAACAAAACGTCTTGTTTTTAATATTGTTTAATTTACTGTTACAAAGGAAAACCTGCAAACTGACAGCCTGACTGATGATTGGCTTGACGGTCCAAGTTGAAAGTCCTTAACTTCACTTCCATCATCCATCGGTTTATAGGGATCTGGTTTCTTTCGGAGAACAATACAATGTAATTCAATGTGGAGAAAATACATCTTTTATGTCCATTTTAGGTACTGATCGGTTTGAGTGATAATCATCAACCGGTCGGTGGTGGCGTTGCGTACGCGCAGCCGCCTGTCAGTCGACATCTCGCTATACATCCACAACCACAGCAACATAACATGCAGGTATGTATGATTTTCAAAAAAAAAAACATGGTTTACAGAGTAAATCTATGGAAAAACATTCCGATATGCAGATATTACTTTTGGTATGAAATATGTAATGGCGCGGTTGGTGTTATAATCATACATGACGTCATGGTCAGATTTGTTTTAGCGCCGTTTATTAGCTAATTTATTGTACTATATTGTTATCTGTAAATGTTTTATATGTTATCAATAATCCAATATTTGTGAATTCTATGGATGATTTGATTTTAAGGCATTTGCGTCTCCTTGGTTATAAGACCGATTAGACAGGCTTTTTTTTGTATGTACGAAACTGACTATTCGTACATAGCAATTTACTAATGAAAAAATATGATTAGGCGTCTTCCAATAACAACGTTTCACTTTAAATAGTTACAGATATAATAATAGACTTTTTGCAACTAAGAATATTATCGATATACTTTCTTAATTTACTTCAGCAACTCTTTCCTCCATGCCAATTATAATAAAGTGCAAATATCTCTACATTTTCGTTTATTAGCTGTTTCAGTACAAGTACTTTTTTTTCTCTATAATGACATCTATATGTATATCTCTTAAGTGCATTCCTCTTCTTTTTTTTCCTTCTATATCAGATGATGGGTTTTCTCCATTCCTCCTTGTGTTTTGACATATGTCCTATTCAACATTTTTGGAGTTACTACACTTACTAAATTGTAATATAAAATTATGACGGTAGAATAGTCAAGATCGACGTATTAACGATTCCATGTCCAAAGTATATTTGTATTTCGTGTACATTTACGAATTGGTAACACATAATCTGATCTTAATATGACACTAGACGCAGATAACAAGAATCATATCTATCTATGTGACGTGTGATCTGTATTTGATATCAAATTAAGTTCACATGGCGAATGAAAATATTGTGACACAACTGTTACCATTTAGTAATGTTTTTGCAATACCAATATATCCAGGTGAAAGGTTAGACACTCGCAGTATTATTGTATATAACACTTCATGGTCACATTTAACACATAAAATAATAATATGAAAACAAATACTAATACGCAACAAAGAGAATCTTAAGTATGTATAGTAATTTCAATAAACCTAGGCTGAATAATCGTTAATAAAACCTGTGAGCAGCGACCCGTAATTAATAATTTTCCATAATAAAACGGACAATATAAACCCTTTTGTTTGTTCAAACTTCGAAAAATTATCGTTTGTTAGTTGGTTGCCTTCATTTTCAATTTCTATTCACCCGACGGTCATTGACAATGTATTTTAACATAGACGCTTACAGGATTGAGTATAATTTTCGTATGTTTCTAGATAACTAAGTCAAATATTAGGCACCTATTTCTTAAATTGATTTAGAACGAGAATCGGGTGCAGAGTGTCCTCTGTAAATATTGCTACTGTCTAAACATTCACCTGCTATGTGGCAAAACAAAAAAGTTTGAACTCGTGCTTTACATTGGACGATACTCTTTTCAACTAGTCTTTTCTAGTAGTGGTAGAGCCACGCTGAAGCTATTATTGGTTTCCATGAATGGGTCGGCTCGTCCAGGGTAGCACCACCCTCTCACAGAAAACCGACGTGAAGTAACAGTGCTTGCATTGTTGCGTTGCGTTCGGTCAGTGGGAGAGCCGGAGACCCATATCCCTCCCCTCCTCTCTCCTATCCCTTTCTCTCCATTCCCCCAATCACAGGCTGGCAACGCACTTGCGACTCCTCTGGGGTTGCTAGTGTCTATGGACGGCGGTGATCGCTTAGCGACAGGTGACCCGCATGTTCATTTGCCTCCTATATGATATAAAAAAACGATGTGTAATGAATTTGGTATAATTCAGTTTTGTTTTGAATTTGTATGAAAATGTTTAAGTGGGATTTAATATGTTATAAAGTATGTATTTTAAAGTAATATTTGTTGTTCAGACAGCGAAACCCGGGAGTATAACTCAAGGGTACCCAGTTCAGCAACAGAACCCGAATGTCCAAAACCCGAACATGTACCCGAACCGGCTACGTTATTAGCCAGTATTTATCAAGCGACATCCTGTCAAGCGATCACCTAACATTCATCACATCAACAATAAATCGGTCCGATACGCCAAAATTTCACAGGAAAAAACAATACTTTGACTATTAATTAAGAAAAGTAAGATTTTGGACGGCGTCATAGAAAAATATCTTGGAACCTTAATGTGAATATAAAATATCGCTTTGCTAATTTATGAGATTATTAACCGCGGGTAAATTTAACGTTGTTTAAATCAGAAGAGATATACTCGTATAAACAAAAATCCAATATATTTCCAATATTATAAATCACATTTTTATCACCTTATAATGGTGTAAAACAATCAATTCGACTATTTTGTATACACTGCGCTATCCAGAATAGAACTATACTTCGACGCGCGTGGCGCGCTCATATAATATATCCAATAAAAGAAGGTAGAAAATTCTGGAAGGGTGATGTCATTATTCGAAAGATTTCACAACGTTTGAAACTGGTTATTTTGTGCTTCGTTTCCACCATTGACTAATTGGTCTCTGTTTACTTGTAAGAAGTTCATATACAGGATGTAACAGTATGATAAATATATAACTTTTTATCTTTGCTAACAATGAACGGAAGGAAATATAAAGTAATATAATACATTTATGCCTTGTTTGATTTTTAAAAGATACTATCAAATTTTTTCTTTGATGTATATAATGGTTCAGTATGTTGCATTTTAGGCTTGGACTGTCAACCATGCCATTCATATTAGTGATGTTATATATTATTAAAGACTAGCTGGCACGGCGGACATTTTCTCGCCATGATAATAAAAAATAACTTTGAAAAATTATATAACCAAACCTTCCTCATGAATCACTTTATCTACTGCTGAAGACCGTTAGAAAATATGTTCAGTGGTTTTTGAGTTTATCGTGAACGGACAGACAGACGTGGTAGAGGACTTTGTTTCATTATATGAGTTCAGATTTAATTTCTTTTTGAAATTATTACTCTATTGACCTTGCAAGGCCTTAACTGCTTCACGGGACTACTAAGGCGCTTAGGGCACTCAGCCAATTTTATTTTGACAACTAGTTCAAGGGTGCAACGGCACACCTCGGCTTGGGCTGTTGCCTGATTCATGCAATTCGCGACCCATCTAAGCTAACTTACGCTAAAGCTACATATTTATAGTTATATGAGTTATTGAAATATATATTTGTATCAAGCATACATACCTCAATAACTCTTATGTATATTGTGTCTGTATTTAAAATGTCTTAAATATTTTTTCCTATATAATATGTGCGTAAAGGATTCGACCTCATACAGTGGAATATTCTGGTATGTTTGTACAGTGTGTTAGCTGTTTATTTATCAAGTGCAAAGGTAAACAGGACAGTGTGATACCGAGTATCGTGTTATAAATTGTTATATTTTATATTATATATTTTGTTATGGATATCCCGTATAGCGCTTTTGTAATTTCTGCACTCAGATAATAAACATATTATAATCGATATCTATCAGGCATAAAGTCATAGATGCTAAATAATTATGTGTAACTATGCAGTAACACTTGTAGGAATCAGATAACTTAGAATTACGTTTAAAAATTACATACTGTTATGTAAAAATTTGAGTAAGTATTTTCTTTAGTGAGAAGCATCAACCGTTTTTTTTAATAATTATATTTATTTATATTATATTTTTTATATACAAATATTATTATATTTATCTTATTATCCCTTACGCTATTCCCTCATATGTGACGTTCTTGGTATAAATAATACATTTGTAAATTGAATTTGTCATAGAAAATTTACAGTAATTATTTAAATAATATATATTTCATATCAATGATTGCATTTTTTTTTTCGAATAATTCTAATTCTAAAACCCTGTGAAGTACCTTAAATTAATACGAAATGAACATCATTGGAAGTTACTCTTATCCTACGAATTTATGCTTGGGAGATATTATAGTATAATAAAACTTGGGAGATATATTACTATAACTATGTTAAAATATTACTGTACTCAAATGTATTTTTTTTAGATTTTCTATAACTATATACAAAACTGTATAGAAATGCAGAGATATATGAGGCAAAAACTCCGAAATAGATTTTAAAACAATGTATCCTACAACTTTGTATATGTCTGTGTTTGAGAAGTATATTCTAGTAACAAGTTTATTATTACGTACAGTTATATGGGTTAAATATTAAATAAAAAGGATCATGAAATACAATAACAGTTCTGAATATCTCCAAAAATGGGTCTGTTTAAAGCTTACTTGCCTTTACATTAGGGTTGCCAATCGTACTATAATATATAGTATTTACTATATTTCGGGTCGGCGTACTATATACTGTTGAAGAAATATATAGTAGGCAAAAATACTATAATTTCGACACCGAACGAAATCTAACAAACAAATATCTATTTTTAAAAATAATTAACGATACTTTTCATTAAAATTTGAATAAGGCAAGTTCGTGTAACCGAATTCCGGACTCCGAACGAATCTACAATCTTTTGTTTTTGACTCCCACTTATCTTTGTTCTCTATTTTAACTGGAGGCGCTGGCAGCACGTCAAAGTTGTCAATATTAATCTAAAAATGTAATGCAATAAAACATGACAGTTTTATTTCAAGCAAAACATTGTTAAAAAGTGTAAGAAGTATTACACAGAAAGAAATACACAAATACAAATACAAAGAAAACAAATACAAAGAAATATTAGTTTCTATAAAAATAAATAAGTAACAAATATACCTTTATCTATTTTTATTTTTTTCCATAAAATAATATATTTTTAAAAGTATACTATATTTTTTATAACTTATTTTGAAAAATACTGTATTTCGCTGAAAAAATCTTGGCAACCCTACTTTACATTATGTTGATGTCGTTGGATTATATAGTTTTACTTAACATAATTGCAATTTTGAGTGCAGTTAACGTGTATTTGTTATCTTGAAACTGCACAGACGGATAAACCAATTCTATAAAATATATCCACAACATTCTGTTATGCAAAATTGCAATCGGAAGTATACTTAAACAAGTGTTGTAAAAGTATTTTATAGAATTCAGGTATATTAAAAATATTTTTACGTAAGAACTGTTTAGTCATAACATAATCAACTAACATAATCTAGTTCTCGACAGTTTATGGTGGTGAAATAAAAAAATGCATTAATAAGTTTTGTTTTTTTATTTTTTTAATAAATAATAAAAACCAAACATTTTTTTCAGTTCGAAATCAAAATCACTTTATTCAATTTAGGCCCTAAGAAGGCGCTTATGGACGTCAAAACTACCAGCGGTTCGGAAAATAACCCAGTCATCGAGAAAAACCGACAAGAAACTCCATCTGGTTTATTTTTTTAACAAATATATATGATATTTAGAATATATTAGGTACATGTCAGAAACGTTTTTATGGATGCAGTTGATAAGAACGACCATAAACAAGATCCAAATGCATAGACAATAGAAAAATAAACGCTTAGTGCTTTCAATGTATACGTACCATACGACCGACTCGTACTGCATAACGTATCGATAAAGTCTACGCTTTTCTATTGGTTGAGTTCGTAGTGAAGCAAACATCAGTCACGATTAAATTCGTTGTACCAGTCTTTTACAGTGCTGCAGGATGGTGCTTTAACATCGTATAATGAATTGATTTTATCGATGCACTCCCGTTTTTATAATCCATGTACATAAAGACAATACATAAAGTTACAAGATAATTACACAAAAATGTTGATGAGTTAATTCTATTTTTAGATTGAAGTGATTCTTTCTAATTACAGTAAACAACACAAATCGCACTCTAATAACAAAATGTTTTGAACAGGATAACGTTCAACAATTTCAAGTACGCGTGGAAAGTTTTAAAGGTGCCTGGCAACACTATTACCAAAACGAGAAACATAAATAGGGTTGGCACCCGTACTTTGTAATAAAGTATTATACGTTATCTAAGCTCATTTTACTCTATACTTTATGTGAATAATAAAGTACACGAAACTACTTTATTTGATGTGATTTGGTTTCGTTAGAATTTTGAAAAGTTTATTAATATAAAATTTTTCTTTTAAAAAAATACATCGATTGGTCAATCAATGTCGCCACTCGCTAACGTCACAAATCTAAGCACGCCTTTCTTTAAACAAACATTTCTGAACGCAACTTAGACTCAAATTTATTGTTTGTTTCGTGCGAAGTGGTTTAATTGCAATAACAATAAGATTTAAAGTTTCATAAATGTATGCTTTAAAACAATCAATGAGTCTAGACAAAAAGAATAGCAATGATAAATTTTTAAACTTGTATCAAGTCATTTCATTTTTATTATCTATTCTCGGCATGTCAGCATCACAGAAAGAGTTTTTTTCTGTGATCAATAGCGAGATTAAGGGAATAAAGCGTCTCTGCATTTAATTAAAAACAAATTACTAATTTATTTTAATTTAAATATAGACTGTAAAGATGCTGTGCAATTGTCTAGTAGCGGTACTAATTTAATACGAATCGCAAAAAGTAATAAAAATTTGTATGTAAACATATAATAAAAAATAAACTACCTTATTTTAATACCATGTACTTTTTTTCCTGCCAATGTACTTTATCTGCAACAAAAAAAGGTGACAACCCAAATATAAATAGCAACCTTCATAGGAGTTTTTGGCGGGATCTTGGAATGCCATGTAGTGGTATTTATGTTTTATCCATAATCTTATGTTATTTGGCTCTATTTTGGTAATTTTGGTGGTGTTTTACGTAATATAGTTTGGTTATTGTGCACAAGTGAAGTGGATCGGAAATAATACCACGGGGCATCGATTCTGACTTGCCACAAAAACTCCCAGGAAAGTACTAACAAGACGGCCACCATCTTGTTTGTTCATTGAAATTATATCAAGAAACTTGTAATATCGTTATTCACTTCACACTTCACAGTGGCAGTAATAGTCTACTAGAAGACTGGTTGCAAAAATAAAATAGAAGAAGAAAAAGCATCCTTTGTACTAAAAGCTTATTAGGTAGGTATGTTATTTAAAGCTGATTAATAAATTAAAATAAATAACCAAGTCAGTATATATATGTGACAATTTTAATAAAGAAATTTGCAACGGTCCATTATGATTATTTACAAATGTAGATATAGCAACAGTCAACAACAATGTGAAAATGGAGAACTATATTGAAGACCTACAACGTTTTATCACACAGATACAACTTACATTATTAATAATAACAAAAAAAAAAAAACAAAAATTAACAGTCCTTTCTAGATACTCTTGTAATTATACTTGTACTTAAAATGTATACATGTTAACGAAATTCAATGAATACTTATTAGTAATGTAGCTACCGAGTATGTCATCCTCTTTGATAGACTGGCTGAAACATGTAATAATGTAATGTAAATAGAATCTTGTTCATACAAATGAAAGATCGCGTCTGTATAAATGTAGTCTGGTGAAGCTGTAAAGGCCTTGCAAGTCAATTATATTAAAAATATAAATATCATTGCTTGCAAGGCCAGTAGCGTAGTCATTGCGAAAAAAAACGTGTGTGTAAATACCTTATATGGGCAAATTAATAAGCAGTCTAGTTTACTCACTCCGAGTATTGTCATTACGTTCTCCAACTCAGTCTAAATTTAGTATTGAGCCTGTAGCTCCTATATTGCCAATGTTGACTTACATATTTATACGTTTTTGAAACCTAGGTACTGTTAGATTCTCTATACCGAAAATGTTATGGATTGACTAACAAGTAAGTATAACATGCAAGTGCAACGTAAACATCCGAGTTGTAATAGGTACATCAGGAATCCATTGATATATAACAGATAATTAATTAGTCTTACTTTTAGTAAAGAGAATTAATTGCTCTACAGTTCTTTATAACCACGGCCATAGGGTGTTTTTACCAGCTTTCGAAGCAAGTTTCTGGTAAACGGAATGCCCCAAAAACGAAAAGTAAAAGAATATATAAAATAGATATAACACTAGAGACATATATCACATACTAAAACATAAAAAAGTATCACATATTTAAAAACACATAGACATACATAGGCACATTCATAATTAAAATGTAAACATTTCTATTAGGTGCCAGTTACGATTACCTACAACACAATACATAGCTTATTATCGAGTTTTAAAGGTGCAAAGACTGGCCTCACTCAGTTTCCTGTGAGGAAAATGCTCTAATTCTTTCTTTAAAAATACAAAAATAGAAAAAGAAAATAATAATCCATTTTGTATTAAGAATTTTATCGCAAACGAAATAACAATGCAATACGACCTGAAGGTCAAAACTACTAATAAATGAGTAGCGAATTTCAAGTATAATTCAATTTATAATAGCCATAGATTAGATCTCTTTACTGTTTCTATATCTTATACCTAATCCAATATTAATTAATTTTACAATGTCTACAATGCTATGTAAAAAATACAAGACTTTTAAGAGCGATATTCGTACGTATTTTGGCGAATGCGAATGTAAAGGAATATGTGAATATTCAGGAATACGAATAAGCGTATAGTCAGTCACTAATACTTATAGTTATATTTTAGATATATCTTCCAAAATATTTATTTCCATGTCTTCTTATTTTTGATTTATTATAATTTCATATTTTTTTAGTTTTATTATTAATTTTTTTGGTTTTTAAACCAAAAGGCTCACGTCTGCTCAAAAGCAAATTCTCAAGTGTTTGTTTCTTCGCGTGGTCAAAATTAAACATAAAGCTTCCATTACTTTATCAAGTTTATAACCAAAAAAGGTTTAATCTATGAAAAATGAGATTTTAACCAATAACGGACTACTATATTGAGTAGGGCGGAATATACTAATGTCGATATATAACTAAACATATCCCTACTAGTAAGTATCCGCTTGCTTCAGTACAGTATTTTTCTTCCATATATTTATAAGATCTATCATGCTGTCACCAGATTTTTTTTATTATTACGTACATACTGGAATACGATATTATTTAATAAAAAGAGAAGGCAGCTCTACTAGATTAACATTGGTAAGTGAAAAAATACCAATAATTTATTAACTTACTTTTTATTTATGGCATAGGTGGCAAACGAACTGGTGGGTCACCTGATGTTAAGTGATAACCACTGCCCATAGACACTAGCAACACCAGAGGAGTCGTAACTGCGTTGCCAGCCTGTGTTGGTGGGGAAGAGGGAGGGGAAAGAGGAAGAAGGGATAAGTGGTCCTCTGGCGCTCTCACTGATCGAACGAAATGTAGCTGGTAGAGCCACGCTGAAGCTATTACTGGCTTCAGCATGAATGGGTTGGCTCGCCCGGGGTAGTACCGCCCGACACACAGAAAACTGACGTGAAGTAACAGTGCTTGCATTGTTGCGTTTCATTCGATCATTGAGAGTCCCGGAGGACCACCTCTCTTAACCTTCCCTCTTTCCTCTTCCTTTCCTTCTTCCCCTCCTCCCCTCCACCACAGGCTGGCAACGCACTTCCGACTCCCCTGGTGTTGCAAGTATTTATGGGCGGTGGTGATCACTTAACATCAGGTGACCCACCTGTTCGTTTGCCTTCTATAATATAAAAAAAACGCAACAATGCAAGCGCTGTTACTTGACGTGAGTGTTCCAGTGGCTCGAGTGGTACTACCCCGGACGAACCGACCCATTCATGCTGAAACCAGTTATAGCTTCAGCGTGGCTCTACCACCTAAGAAAACTACTACTTACTGATTTGCTGTTACTTTGTAATCTATATATTAATACGCGAAGCAAAAAAATTGTACTCCTTTTTAACCGATTTCCCGTGAATAGGTGAACTTTAAATTTGTCATAGTTCAAGTTTATATGGCGGAGAAGTGCAGAAAGCTATTTATTTTATATAAAATGTATTAGAAGTACATTAAATTAATTAAAATAAGCATTAATCACACTAATGCTTGAATTTTACACGACATATACACACATGTAAATAAAAAGACAGTTTAATGACAGATGACAGAGACACTTTACTCTTACGTTCCAATTACCTAGCTTTTCAATATTTTTAACATAATTGATGTTGCGTCCCTTACATGCCTTTTAAATGAACTGGTCAAATTGTAGGTTAATTTTAATATAATATATTGTGTAAATTTATAATATTCATTAATAAATAATTGACAAATAATGTATCTTTATTAAACTTATAGAAACACTGAAATAATAATTATTCTGTTTCGTCTTATTGAATATTACATTTTTTAGGTGACGAAACTGTTTTCTCTTTATGTAGTGACATTGCTTGATGTTGTCATAAAAGTAAAGCAATATTACCAAAGTCCATGTTAATATTTTAATGTTTAGTATTTTTTCATAGTGAACTCACTTCTAATGATATTTGATGAAACAACGAGCCAAAAATACTTTGTAAAATCAAAATTAGAAAATGTGCTTGCTAATGAAAGTAATCTATGACTTAGATCACCGCCTTTACAATGATTCAGTTCAACCTGATGTAGTAATTATATTTAGTACAGTTGATGATGAATTTTATTCAAGAATGAACAATGAATGAACAAGACTACATATAATTCATTATTACCCAGAAAGACCCATGGTGTTGTGTATAATTAATTGAAAACTGTGTCATGAGATGCGATATGTTTCTTTATTTTCGTATAGTTATTTTTACTTGGAATTTGAGAGCCTTACTACCTTACATAATCGCCTGTTTTTTTGTTTCTTTAAAATTGCTTTCAATTGTTATTTAGACATAGATTTTTTTTTTTTCATATAATTTAAAAAAATGGTAAACAACTGAGTAGCCATGATGAAAACCTTTGATTATAGAAGTATACCCTTTGAAAAAAGAACCTTAATAAAGTTCAAACTTTAAGAGGTAAATGAACTATGGTCGAATGTCGACCACTGGGCGCCCACTAGTATTATGAATTGCATAAAGATTAAATAAAAAGTATGATTCTTGCTTTTATATTAATCATCTGACTATTGTCTGTTACATTATCCACAATTGTAAATAAATATATAAAACTATATAAGAATGCAGTTTAGGCAATATAAATTAAAAGTCGTCAGTAATAGATAAATCTTTCCTTATTATATATATAATAACTTTAAACAAGCAATTCTTGTACATTTTTATATCTAATCTAATCTAATACCTTTAAACGAGCAATTCTTGTATATTTTTATATCTAATCTAATACCTTTAAACGAGCAATTCTTGTATATTTTTATATCTAATCTATTCTAATAACTTTAAACGAGCAATTCTTGTATATTTTTATATCTAATCTAATCTAATAACTTTAAACGAGCAATTCTTGTATATTTTTATATCTAATCTAATCTAATAACTTTAAACCAGCAATTCTTGTATATTTTTATATCTAATCTAATCTAATAACTTTAAACGAGCAATT